>JAQGAZ010003160.1:0-13049 GCA_034692225.1 Polydesmus complanatus
ACCACCCCCAAACCCTGCTCTCTGATTGGTCGAAAACGCCTCCCACACTAAATCCCTGCAATCTGATTGGTGGGTGCCACAAATATATACACTACTTGCGTCTTCTTTCTCCACTAAAAAAATATATATATTATACAACAAATAAGCATCGAGCTTGCGAGGCACGAAGTGTTTTTCAAGAAAGAGTACAAATTTTGATCCTTTTTTTTTTTGGGACAAACTGTAAAGATTTTTAACAATTATTTGTTTCAATTTTGTCGCCCCATAGTAGGGCTATGAGTAGCACTCAATGGGGCCAGATAGCTGTATCGACCGCTGCACTACAGTATCAAAATACACAGAATTATTATTTTTACGTGTGTCATGTAGAGTATAAGATATAAACAAATTAATGGTAATTTAAATTAATGAGTAACGAGTTACAACTAATGACCGTCATTGCCTTTGATTTTGCGAACGTAATTTTTTGTACGAGCCTCGTCTACGGACACACAACTGAGTTGTGACAACTGAAATAATTTCATGAAACATTAAAAGAGCACTTTCCACTGATTGGCCATTATTTTCGCCATGTTGTCAATGGCAAACAAACAAAAAAAAAAATGCGAAATTTTATGTTTTTGAGATAAAAGAGCCCTAGAAAGAGGGGTTCCCAAATACTTTACTGCTTGTTACATCTTAATATTGGAGCTCTACTTTGTAGCCTAAATTAAAGATTTACGTGAAAGAAACGAGACAAAAGGAAGAAATGAAGCGCATAATTCATTTTGCAAAACGCTAATAATTTTAGGGCTTTTATTATTTCATAGAATTTAAAGAATAATTACGGTAGAATAAACCAATTATAAGCCCTTTGAATAACAAATACTGTAATAATTTACTGCAAATCTAAAAATAAATTTTAATTTAATTTTAATAATGATAAGCATTTGATAAATGCACATTTAATCCTCGGAAGAAGAGAACAGCATTCGAGCTCTGAAGAATAAAATCATTTCAATAAATTAAAATACTTTTATCAGCCTGAAATATTATTGATCAGGAGGGTTCGCAGCGATAATTTTTATTTATTTTAATCGGAGTATTTTTTAAGTAAAAAAACTTTTCGTTATTGACACAAAGGTGTTCTATTGACTACTGTAAAAAAAAAATTAAAGTTTTTATGTTATTCAATAGAGAGTGTTACAGTGTTTATCTAAATTCAAAGGAAAAAAATTTTGAATATTAAGGGAGAAAAATTTTAAATGTATTTTGTCCTTTTATTTTCTGAATCTACTACGCGCGCATTCGCTAAACAATTGAATTCATTTATTGTCCTCCTTCAAAAAGAGCATTAGTTTTTTGCTTTCTCTCCCCTCCCTACATTAGGTGCAAAACACAATTTAAATGTTTGCATCACTTACCGTAATAGAAACGACATTTCTTAGGACCATGTTTCTCCTGTTTTTATCAAAATTAGTTAAAATGGACTTGTCTTCTTATTGCTGCACGCCCTTTAATTATTATTATTTATATTATTTTTTGTCCTTTTTCATTTTGTTACACGGGATGCATCGTAGATATAACAGTTGGAGTTGTATAAGCTGTAATTCATCATGACCGATGGAATTGAGAATCACGGTATCAATCTCAGTGTGGAAGAGCTCCGTAACACCAGGAATTTTTCCTATATTTTTAACACATTTTAACGCATATTTTACTCCTTCTTCAGTCAGCGTTTGGCACGTTTTCTTAGTACAGTAGTAGGTAAATCTACCACACAGCACTTAGGAGTTTTTGGCCCTTAAGATTCTCTGGGGCCGCTCCTCTACATACTCGCTACCAGAGGTGCATACTCGCTGCCCTTTGAAGGAGACACCACTGGCTTCGCAGATGATCAATATCTGAAGTACGAGTGTGATGAATCAGGTTTCCCCGATGAACTGATTGAAGTCATACAGAGAGACCTTCTCCTCATTCTTGGCTGGCTCAGGCATAGGAAAATGGATGTCCAGCTCAAAAAATTAAAAATCGTAGTCTTTGGGAGACCTGGTTTCGTAAGTGGGGTAGAGAAGATTACCATCAATGTTGAAAATGTCGCGAAACCGATTTCTAGGGATTTAAGGGTCTTAGGAGGAGTATACTTTGATAGCGGAATGTATTAGAACAGGCGCGTTTCTCATGTTGTTCAACGTCTTGAGATCAGCAGTTTACTTATGTGGCAGATTCCGTAATCGCCTGGGGGAACGCAACGAGCAAAGTTTATTTAAACAATGTGTGATGTGTGTCCTGAATTACTGGTTGGGGGGTGTGGTACCCCACTAGTATAAATGCGCTGAATTTATTACAAAAAAATCCGTTAACGACTGCTTTCGAGCTTTATTCTTTGTACCCCCTGGCGCACGCGTATATATCGCCATACTATGCTTTCCATCAGCTCGATGGAACGAAATCTTTCATTTTTAAAAGACTAATATGCTGTTTCGTTTCAAATCAATCAGAACTCGAAGCATGTACAGTAGGTACTTTCGTATAGTGGGTAACGAACCTGGCAGGTCGTGGCGAACCGTCTACCAAACTAAACTGTATATCGATAAAAACTACCCCCACGCGAGCAAAGACTCTTGCCAGCTATTTTCGTGAAGCTATCTGTGGAATAGCTCGGGTATTGATATCCGGGCGAAGCTGAGTAATTGCTGTCCTAACCTTGTTATATGCAAACATTTTGTAGCGGAAATTAAAGTAACGGATACGAGAGGTGGTGCGCTTAAGAAGTTAATCAAGGAATTGTAAAACAAACCCAATACGAGAAGCGCAACCTCACCAGCGGTTGTACTTTTTTTTACACTAACTATTATTATGTCTGCCTATGTCATGGGCGCCAGATTTTAATTAAATAAATAAAAACGAATCGTGCGTTATATTGGGAATACACTCGTTTCCTTGAACGAAAGTCTAGAAAATATGTATTAGTGACGTGAATAACATCGAGTATGAGATTGGGGAAATACATTATACGAGCTACAAAACTTGTGTGAGGGAGGGAGAAAGGGCAGAGAATGACGGGCGGAACTTTTAAAAACAAACATTTTAAAATTAAATATGTACAACACAAATCTAGTGTAAACTAGATTTGTGACGTCATTTTTTCCTTTACCTACAGTAAAAAGAACTCCTTCACTTGAGCGTATGTTAAAGAATACTGAGGGCGTGTCTATTTAGAGAGCCGCGCGATACATGGTCGAAGGTTTTTACAAAATAATGTATGTGAGATTAGTGATAAGTATGACTTACCGAGGGAATAGAGATGACGAGAAAAGCGTGTTTTTACTTTAGGTCTTTTTTTTAAAGAACTTGATTTGATGGTTAATAATATTTGTAAGTGCACCTACACAGCGTTTCACCTTCACTTTCTCCGTAAAGTAGTTTTTCGCGTATATTTTGCATTAATTTTAATGGCACCTGCACTGAAAACACTTTTTTTTTAATTCTCATTTTAACAGTTTTTTTTTAAATTAAATCAAAATATTGCAAAATGGTTTTTCCGTATTTGCTCCCTCATAGGAAGCGCAATAAAAACACATTTAATTAATACAATTAAAAAAAAAAACAACTGTGTTTTAATGCACTATTAATTATTAATGCTGAACGAAATAATAAAAAACAAAAATTTATAGTTTTGCAATTAAATTGAACGTTGCTAATATGACAGATACTGGAAACGCGGAAATCAAAAGTCGTAGAATTTGTGGGGGAAAACTGTAACAATTAAACGCGTTTTTATCGCACTTCCTATATGGAAGGAAATGAGGAAAAAACCAAAGAACTGTTAAAATAATAATAATAAAAAGTATTTTTATCGCTTTCATTAAAAGTAAAAGTTCTTTTTAATGTTCGCCCTATAAAATTTAACTAACGCGGATGTGGTAATTAAAAAACGAATAAAACAAAGATGAAACGTTGTCGCAAAACGTATATAAAGCCGAGTTAATCTCCATACAAATCACCAGTGAACTTACAATTGTTCAACAACAACAAACAAATTCAATATAAATCTTTATATCAAAAGCATAAAGCGAAATCATGACTAAGTTAGTGTTAGTAATCCTAAGCATGGCTTTTCTCGCTGTCTCCATTCCCTCGGTAAGTGGTACTTATTTTTAAGTCTCTCATTCATCTCAAACTCTCACATTTTCATCCACCTTCACTTAGCATTACCTAGTTTTGAGTGTGCGTAAAATTTATAGTGTTGTATTTAATAACAAAAGTTTCTTAAACTTAATGTAAGTCTTTTCCGTTATAAAAATTGTTATTCACGTCCGAAACAAAATTATCATTCGGTTAAGTTTGATTATGGCTTTTTATTAAGTCGCACTTTAAGTGTTAAGACCCTCCTTCCCACTCCTCTCCTCTTAAAATAACGTTTATCTATTTTCGGTTAGGCTTTGTCCGCAGGGACCTCGTGTACCAATCAAAAAACGTGTCTGAGTAAGAGCGAGTGTTGCGTGACAGTTAAAGGTAGTAAGAGCAAGACGTGTGAAACGGTGACTGCGGGTATCTTGAACACCACATTTGCAACGCTGCAACCCTTACCCGGAGTAGGGGGCTTTGCCAAAACGTTCAAATCGACAATTATTGACAAGCTGAACCCGAATGTTCCTTTGACGCTCAACTCTGAACTCTGCAAGTCTTACGCTTTAGCCCTGGTAACGAAGGAATAGAATAAAATAGTTTTCCGCAACATGTATTAAGTCCATTTGAAATATATACGATGCTAACACTTTCTGTTGAATAGCAGAAAGACTGAAACTCACTTACACCCCTGTAATTTAAAGAAGTGAAAAAAACAAAACAAACGGACTTATCTGCTTGTTGCAACAAACCCTTCCCTTTTGCATTTATTATTATGGCGATTAAATGTTTTGTTATAACGATGATTTTATTTTTCAGGGTTTTATTGCAAATGGAGGACTTTCCAAATTTCAAACTATTCCTAATCCTTTTGGCTAATAAACGTCCATAATTATAATAAGTATTCTTATTTTAAGGGTTTTTATTTTTAATTTATTATTAAGTGTTTTGCTTTCTATGAATTAAAAAAAAAAGCCTTTAACCTTGCATTGAAAATGATTGTTGTTTAACTCGTTTTTTTTTTTCTTTTTTTTTTCTTCTTTCAAATTTTATAATGTTAAATTCATAAATAATAAAATTTTAAAATCGCTTTGGGCTTTGAGTGATTGCCTAGTGGCAAGGGGCAGCGAGAAGACATACTACGGCAGTGGTCGGCAAACTCATTCTTCAAAAGAGCCAAAAATAATTTTTGTAACTTCTCCAATTTGCCAACGTGATTTTTTAGTACGAGCCCTCGTATACAGACACACAACTGAGTTGTGACAACTGAAATAATTTCATGACGCCACTACCACTACGGTTCAATGACGGTTAAAAACTTTTCGTTATTGACACAAAGGCGCTCCATTGACTCCTGTAAAAAAAAATAATAATTGAAGTTTTTATGTTATTCAATAGAGAGTGTTACAGTGTTTAACTAAATTCAAAGAAAAAAAATTCTGAATATTAAAGGACAAAAATTTAAATTTATTTTGCTCTTTTCATTTCTGAATCTACAATGCGCCCATGTACAAAACAATTATTATTGAATTCATTTATTGTCCTCCTTCAAAAAGAGCATTTGTTTTTAATCTTCTCTCCCCCTTCTTACATTAGGTGCAAAAACAAGATTTAAATATTTGCATGGCGATTAAATGTTTTATTATAACAATGATTTTATTTTTCAGGGTTACATTGGTGATGGAAGACTTTCCAAAATAGAAAGTATTATTAATTTTGGTGGAAAATAAACGCCCGTAATTATAATAATTATTCTTATTTTAAGGGTTTTCTTTTTTAATTTATTATTAAGTGTTTTGCTTTCTATGAATTAAAAAAAAAACCTTTAACCTTGCTTTGAGTGATTGCCTAGTGGCGAGGGGCAGCGAGAAGACACACTTCGGCAGTGGTCGGCAAACTCATTAGTCAAAAGAGCCAAAAATAATTTTTAACTTAAAAAGAGCGTAAAAGACAGCCCAGAGTTTGAGATTACTAAGAGGGACTTAAAAAAATAAGTAGCACCATATTGCGGATAATGCGAGGAGAATATGGGACCTACTCCTCCTAATACGGTTGAAGTAAATAAACTATAGCAGTTTAAAATAACAAAAATATTTGAAACTGTTACGCTGAAGTTTCTTACACCCTTTGACCGTGTGTCCGCGGTTCTCTCAGCATTCTTTAACATACGCTCAATTAAAGCAGATTTTTTTTTTTTACTTTACGTAGAGGGGAAAAAAAAAATGACGTCAAAAATGGGTAAGCCGTGTAACACTAGGCATTTTGATTCGTCTGTTTACAATAATTATTATTAAGCTAATGATTTTGCTTACTATGAAATATTTTTGCAATTTACAAATATAAAATATTTTGGAAATTATTTATTTGTGCCGGTAACTCAGTTACCGTGAGTTGTGTAAATGGTTTAGGGGTTGCACTTAATAACTGGGATCTTTAAAATTTAATTTAAGGCTTTGCTTTTATAAGAAAAACGTTAGGGACTATTTTTAAGAAGTTGAGTCGAGACGAACGCACTCGACGAGTTATTAAGAGACCACTCGTCAAATGACGCGCGTATTATATTTTTGAATAGGCTTTCTCCGCCTGCTAAACATTTAGAGTAACATTATAATAGTAACTCTTTTAATTTTTTTTATAAAAAAAAAAAACTATTAATGAACTGAATATTGTATTCTCAATGACATTCAGTATGTTATATCTCAACTTATATTCTCATTTACTGTATAAAAAGTTTTTTTTTTTTTAATTTTTTTATTTAAAACTAAAATTAAAAAAATAATAATAAATAAAAATAAAAATTGGCACCATAATATGTAGAACAAATAAATAGTTTTATGCTATTATGTAAACAGCTAAAGCCCTGCTGAAGCTTTATACACGAGCCAACCTAAACACTCTAGCCACGTGTTATTCGTGGAAAAAATAGTAACAGGTGGCTTAGTGTGGATTCGCCTTATTGCACTAATTACAAGGACATCAGCGCTACCTTCGGGTATACTTTTTCATACACCACGCCACCATTTCACTACCTGGTATTCCATGCCAGCCCCTCACTAATGCTGGGGGCACCAAAATCATAGCTCCCCACATCCTGAGTCGGGGCCTTGGACAAGCCTCGAAGCTTACAAGGCGCAAATTATTTTTTTTTTTTTTGGATAAAGTGGTAAATTTGCTTGTTTTTTATTCACTAAAATGTACTGGAGTAATATTTTAGTAGACAAAACAAGTCAAAGGGGGTGGCGCGCCCCCTCCCCTAGGCCCAGGTACAAAAGGTCTGGCTGCTCCCCAACCACTATCTCCATACGAAGTCACTACAAAGAGGCTAACGACAAAGGAATAACACTGTAGATGTACATTGTGACTCTTTTGGTGTCCTCCTTTACCGTGGGCCTCTTTGTGATGTAACAACGTGGGCGTTTAGCACGTGGAAAGAGACAATCAAAAATAATTATTTATTACCGTTGTGTTTTTTTTTTTTTTTTTTTTTTTTTTTGATTACCGTAATTATGATAACCATATGTCTCTCCCGCAAACGGCAAAAATAAAACAATGGCAAACGTTTCCAATATTTGAACGCTATAGCGAGGTTTTTATGCAAAGTACATAAGCAACGAGGAAACGTTATACCGAAAAGTGCGTATGGGAAAACCAAAAATGATAAAATAAATGCAGTCGTATATGTTTAGGAACCTCACATCTGTGCCATAAATGTCGAAAACAAAAAAACTTTTGATAATTTTCAATATTTGAACGTGACAATCAACCACATGTCGTTCGATATACCGGCGTAATAAAATTACGTGGAAAGCGAGGATGAATCGTTATTGTAGGTTACCTTGGAATCAGTGTATAAAAGGGAGAGTGAAATCTCCGTAGAAATCACGAGTGAACTTACAGTGCACTTAACAATTATTGTTCAATAAAAAAAAAAAATTAATATAAATCTTTATATCAAAAGCATAAAGCGAAATCATGAATAAGTTGGAGTTAGTAATAATAAGCATGGCTTTTCTCGCTGTCTCCATTCCCTCGGTAAGTCCTACTTATTTTTTAAAAGTCTCTCACTTCTCTCAAACTCTCATATTTTCATTCACCTTAATTTAGCATAACCTAGTTTTAAGTGTATGTGTATAAGTAGGTCATTCAAATTATTGTGAAATGGTAATTTTTTTTTTAATAACAATTCTTTAATTATTAATAAACACTTTTTCTCTGTATGCCTTCCTTCAAGCTCACCAATTTTTTTTTTTTTTTTGCCAACGATTTGGAAGATCAAACATTCTTTTTTTGCAATAAAGTTTGAGGCCGTGCGTCACACTTGTTTGCGCCAACGCTATTAAGTCCGGCGTAATCATTGTTTTCCATATCTCCTTAAAATAACGTTTATCTATTTTCGGTTAGGTTTTGTCCGATGGGACCTCGTGTGACAATCAACTTACGTGTCTGAATAAATCCGGTAAGACCGAGTGTTGCGTGGGAGCAGTAAAAGGTGGTAAGAGCGGGAGGTGTGAAACGGTGACTGTGGATCTCTTGAACACCGCAGTTACAGCGCTGCAACCCTTACCCGAAGTAGGGAATCTTCCCAATCAGATCGAAGCGTTTATTAAGAAGCTGAAGCCGAATGCTCCTTTGAAGCTCAACTCTAACATCTGCAAGCTTTACGCTATAGCCCAGGTAAAGAAGGAATAGAATAAAATTGTTTTCCGCAACAAATATTAAGTCCATTTGAAATAAACAATGCTAACGCTTTCTGTTGAATAGCAGAAAGACTGAAACTCACTTACATCCCCTGTAATTTAAAAAAAGTGAAAAAAAAACAAAACAAACGGACTTATCTGCTTGTTGCAGCAAACCCTTTCCATTTACAATTATTATTATTATTGTTATGGCGATTAAAATGTTTTATTATAACGATGATTTTATTTTTCAGGATACAATTGCTAAAGGAGGATATGCTATTGGTGGTAAATAATAAGCGTCCATAATAATTATTCTTATTTTATGGGTTTATTTTGGGGATTTATTATAAGGGCTTCTATGAATAATTAAAAAAAAAAAACTTTAAATTTGCATTGAAAATGATTGTTGTTGTTTAATTCGTTTTTTTTTTTTTCTTTTTCTTTCAAATTTTATAATTTTAAATTCATAAATAAATAAAATTTTAAAATAACAAAATTTTAAATTAAAAAAATCGTGTTTGGGCTTTGAGTGAGTGAGAGTCTTAAAAAAATAAGTATGACTTATCTCCTACAAATTCACGTTTTCAGCGTTTGAATTTCCGTTTTTCGCATATCTTATTAATAAAATTCAAATATCGTAAACTTTTGTTAATAATAATTGTTTTTGGTTTTTACATTTCGTTTTTCCGCATTTTAGTCATTTAATAATCAAAAATTATATTATAGTAGACTACATTAAAAATTGTATTTATACGTAACCCAGAATAGATTATTAGTCTTTTTAAATATTCAGTACCAATTAAAAAGAAATTTTCAAAATAAAGAAATAATCAATAGGGATTTTTATTTTGTTCATATAGTGGAATATTAAATTTTTTTTTTAAATATGAATTTTTAGTAGATATTTTATGTTTAGTTTATGTTTTAAAATTATTCAAATTTTAAAATTATTCTTTTTTTATCTGTTTAAAATGATAAAAGTTTGAATGTCCGTTTTGCTTTAAAATGAATGCGACTGAGCGTATTGAATTTCTTATAGAAAGCAAATGAGTCGCACAAGTTCAACGTAAGTTTAGATTCTCGGACACCCGGTATCTAATTAATTATTATTTATGATAATTAAAATTAAAATACAAAAAAAATATATATTGTACTGGTACTTATTTTAATTTTATTAAATCTAGTTTTAGTTAGGTAGGCCTATTAATTAGTTAATAAAACTTAATTTTGTACAACTAAAATAAAAATGAAAAGCGAAAAACTTGCCTGGTGGAAAGCGAAAAGGAAAACAATGAGCAAAAGTTTCATTTTCAAAGTCAAAAGTCAAGTTCTTTACTAATAAAAACAACTTTAGTCTTATCAGATTAGATTTAATTTAAGTCGGTCCGGGCTAAAACTTATATACAGTAACTAAATAATCTCCCGAGCTCCAAATGAGCAGATGGCGTTTAATTATTCAGAGGGGAAATACTCGAATGAGAGCAAACATCGAGCTTTACTCGAAAACAATGTCGTTGTTTCTCTCGTTAAACCTACGAAATAAACGACATTCGTTATTATAATTATCTTTTTAGTATAAATAACAATTAAGTTATTCAGTGTTTGCTCATTGCTATTATTCAACCTTCACACGCAATATATTATTATTTTTTTTTGGGAATGAAACGTTGTGTTATGAGCCCAAGGCTAAAATATTAAATAATATTATTCCATATTAATATTCGAAGGGAGAAAGAAAAAAAAAAGCGAATCATAATAATTACATTTAGAGAATGATTTATGTTTAGTTTTTGCTTTAAAATAAATACAACTAATTCCGAAGTACCGAAAAACCTCTTTCCACTATTCAGTTAATTATTACATGTAAAGCTGTTTATAACGTTATAAACGTACGTGTAGATTATGAATTTAACGTTATAAAATTTGAAAAAAAAAAAAAAAAAAAGAATTAAAAAACAACAATCATTTTCAATGCAAATTTAAGGTTTTTTTTTTTTTAATTCATAGAAAGCAAAACACTTAATAATAAATTAAAAATAAAAACCTTTAAAATAAGAATAACTATTATAATTATGGGCGTTTATTAGCCAGCCTCCTTAGCAGCCTTAGCAATTAAAAGCTGAAAAACAAAATCATTGTTATAATATAACATTTAATCGCCATAACAATAATAATAATAATTGCAAAAGGGAAGGGTTTGTTGCAACAAGCAGATAAGTCCGTTTGTTTCGTTATTTCACTTTTCTAAATTACAGAGGTGTAAGTGAGTTTTAGTCTCAACAGAAAATGTTAGCATTGTCTTTTTCAAATGGACTTAATACTTGTTGCGGAAAACTATTTTATTCTATTCCTTCGTTACCTGGGCTGTATAGTATTTCGAGCAGAGTCCTTTGTTGACCGTCAAAGGAACAGCCGCGCTCAGCTGGCTAATAGTCTTATTGAACGATTTGGCAAAGTCCTCTTCTCCGGGTAAGGATTGCAGCTTTGCAAGTGTGGTGCTCAAGAGATCCGCAGTCATCGTTTCACACGTCTTGCCTCCCACGCAACACTCGGATTTACTCGGACACGGATTTCGTTTGCTACACGAGGCCCCTACGGACAAAGCCTAACCAAAAATAGATAAACGTTATTTTAAGAGAAGAAGGTTGTGGGGGGTGTGGCCCTAACACGTCAAGTGCGACTAATAAAAAGCCATAATAAAACTTAACCCTGCTGTGGACAATAATTATAAATCTGTTCATTTTTATAACGGAAAAGACTTATTTAATAACTGAAGTTTATATCTGAAGTAATTTTTACTCGGGTCATTCAAATTGTGAAATGCTAATTTATTTTAAATAATTCTTTAATTATTAATAAACCACCAGTGAAACCCTTAGTTTTTCTTTACATACTGTAGGTACCTTCCTTAAAGCTCACTTTTACTTTTATTTTGACAAAAGTTTGAGGGCCGCCCGTCAAACGAATTGCTCACACGCGCTTTACGTCCAACGTAAACGATTAAAAACAATGCACTGGAAAACCATCGACCACTTTCTCTGTAGTCCAGATTTAGCTTATTGTGACTTATTTTTTGGTTCGCGTCCATGAAAAACCCCCTCACTCGGGCGTAATCATTGTTTTTTGAAGCGGTGCCCCACCGACTGGGGTTTTTCATAGACGCAGACAAAAAAATAAGTCACAGGGGAACAACTCTGGACCTAACTATAGGGAAAGTGGTCGAAGGTTTCTCTTCAATTTTTTCAATTATAAAAAAAAAAAAATTACCATTTCAATTTGAATGACCCACGTATACGCACACTTAAAACTAGATTATGCTAAGTTTAGGTAGATGAAATCGTGAGAGTTTTGGAAGAAGTGAGAGTATATTATTTCCATTGTTACGAGGAGTTTGAGATTATAGGGGGAGAGACTCATCAAGTAGATACAACGTATTGGATTCTAAATGCAATATTTTTTTAAACAAAATAAAAGTGAATTTTAATTTTTTGGAAGAGGATTTTTTTTTTTTTTAAAAAAAATAATAATAATTTTAAAATTCCGGGTGTGTCTAAGAAACTACTGACCGATGAAATTAATAATTGCGATTTAAAAAAAAAAAAAAACAGCCAAGTTAAAAACTATTAAAATGCTGGTACGTTACAAAGAATCTCACAAAGTTTTTTGTACGAGTATGAAAAAAAAAAATAATTTCTTAGTTAATTCAATAATTATAATTATTTAAAAAAAATTAAAATTTAAAAAATGACATATTTTTCCATAAGTGAAATTTTTCATGTTAAAATTTTTGGTGGAATATTAAAACAATTTAAAAAAAAATATATTAATTTTTGGTAGATATTTATGTTTTAATGTTATTCAAATTTTGAAAAATTATATTTTTTTCTGTTTAAAATGATAAAAGTTCAACATAAGTTTAGATTCTCGGACACCCGGTATCGAATTAATTATTATTTACGATAATAAAAGTTAAAATAAGAGAAAAAAAAAATATTACTTATTTTAATTACATTAAATCTAGTTTTAGTTAGGTATTAATTAATAAAGCTTAATTTGTACAAGAAGATTAAAAATAAGAAGCGAAAGACTTGCCTGGTGGAAAGCCAAAAGGACGAATGGGAAAACAACGAGCAAAAGTTTCATTTTCAAAGTCAAAAAAGATTTTTTTCTTTACTAATAAAAACAACTTTAGTCTTATCAGATCAGGTTTAATGTAAGTCGGTCCGGGCTAAAGCTTTTATACTAAATAATCTCCCGAGC
>JAQGAZ010003161.1:0-13037 GCA_034692225.1 Polydesmus complanatus
TTGTGAGAGATCAGAAAAGATTATGAAAAAGTGTAGTGCGAGATGCTACGAAAAATTTCTTTACCGTTTTTAAAAAAATTATGTAAAACAATTTCCGTTGAGGTTAGCAAAAAAATCTATTTAAACCTTCTTCTATTTCTATAGTCCATCTCAGTTATTCTCATTGTTAAAATTGAAACAACAAAAAATACAAAATGGATATGAGTAGTTTTGAACCTGAACGAGGATGGGAAAGTGTTGGTAACGATGATAGTGTTTGGAAAAAATATTTATCACCTATTTCTCCACCTTCCTCTCCTCCTCCACCACCACCACCACCACCACCCCCTCAATCCAAGATGGCTCCTTCAAGAAAAAGAAACCACAAAAAAGCATTTATAGCAATTGATATCAGCGATGATGAAGGCGCCGATTCGCCACAAGCACACCCTTATATGACACGTGACGTATTTGATTACATTCCACAATGTCGAAAACTAGAACTTTACTGGGGATATATTCACGTTATGTTTATGCAATTTGCTTTCAAGTATCTTCGTTCAACAATTTATGTTAACGAATGCTGTTCTTCTACCTCTGATGATTTAATTCCTCACACCAAGAGAGCGCCATTTGTACGTTTAATGTATATTAGACTATGGAAGGACAAAATCCTCATCCAAAACTTGTTACAACGTTTTACAAAATATACGCCCCCGGAAGCCGTATATGTTGCACAAATCATTGATGTCTGGTTCCATCCTTTTCGTCATGGCGGGAAAGTTTTTATTACTACTTTACGAAATATACGAAATGCAATCGATCAGAAAATATATACTCCATATCCATTTATTCAACCACAACAACAACAACAGAAAGAATAATCAATATTTTGTAATAATTTCTTTTTTTTCATTTATATTCTGTAGTGTGTAATGGTTTGCATCATTTAATAAAATAATTTATATGACGATTTATAATACAGAAATATTTATAATAATATTTCATACTCTGTAACGGTAACAACTTGAATTTTTAAAAATAAAAAAATAAATTGTATGTTGATGTTTATTTTCGTAAACAAACAATTACAAACTTTTATTATCACATCAGTAATGAATTTTCGGACTGAGACATTTTTCCCCTCTCTCTGCTCAAACCTCCTACTGTGCAATGCTAACGACTTTTCACAACAAAATCTTTACTTTATCGCGCAAAGATTTTTTCACCATTTAAATGTGCGTTCAAAATATCCTTGCACATACCGAAACATTTACGAAAATTTTTTTTGAAACGACACTTCAAAAAATGGCTACTGCTGCAAATGCTATTGGAAATTTTTGGCTTGTAAGTTTTGCATCTATTTCTTATTTAATTATAAAATTAAAAATTATTTATCAGCATCCTGAAGATCCTAACTATGACTGGGATGAGGAAAATAATGAAATAAACTGCCAATTAGAAGCTTTTCTCGCTCTTCCTCTGTGCGACATCTGTAGATGTCGTATGACCAATTATCACTTTACTCCATGTAGCGATGATCCATGGGTTGAGTCTGAATGTTCAGACTTTGATGAAATGTAAAAAATAAGTTTTTAATAACCTTTTTTAAAAATATAAGTGTTTCTTTTATTTCATCAGACAAGGTTTTAGTCTACGGTGGCGATATGTAAATCGTAATTACCTCAATAACCCCCCTCCACATCTAAGACCCAGTGCTGCAAAACGTGCAAAACACTCAAGGGCACTCAAAAAAGCTGCACAAGCTGTTGATCGAGAGGCACAGATTTGAGCTCAAGAACGGCGGAAAACAATCTTGGCGGTACTAAAATAACTATTCTCGGGGTGCGTCGAATAACACTATATTTAGTGCATGCGATATGTCACCATGATAAATTTTCAACATTTCCCATTCATTGTCATTAAATAAAATCCTAGGCAGTGAACATACAGGAAAATTGTGATAATCTTTATAAAAAATATAACCACCAATTCATACATAGAAGTGATAAAACATGCAGGCAACGATTAAGCCGCAATTTCCTCCTAATGATATTATATTATTTTTACGAAATAAAATTGATGGAAAAATTGGATAATCAAGCACCTCCATAAATGATCCGCCGCCCCCTTGTTTCCATTCATTCTCCAGATCTTTTTCAACACCCAAATCCACATCCTTATGCGATACTGTACTTTCAATGAAATCAAACTTCATTACTAAATCTTGCCAATGATGAACAGACAAAATCAATCCACTCTTGAGAATATAATAATGACGATCCAATTTCATCCATTGTTCAAGTCGAATACAGACTCTTGACCATCTCGGAATTGTCAAATCATTATTAATCAACACTCCAGCACGAATGTCAGATGTTAAATAAAAAACCTCTGCATTTTCATAAAATTCACTATTTTTAAATACACAATTATTAAAATTTTTAACGTCCACTCTTAAACCTTCTGGCTGTGATTGAGTCATAATGTTCAAAATCGCTTGCAACACTAAGCCATTACCATTTAAAAATTGAAAAAAGCATTATTTCTTCCTTTTCAACACTTTGTAAAAAACAAAAATTATTTATTATTTGCTTGTGCCGTGGCACACTCATACTATGCTATAAAACTGAATGTTAAAATATTCGCATGTGCCGCGGCACATGTAGAGATAACATCTTCCATTCTCTCCTCTCACATCCCCTTCTCTATCTCCCCTCTCTCACATCCTCACCTTTATCTCACCTCATCAGTCATTCATTCTCCACTCAATGTTAGGATTGCATCTCCTATAGCAATAGCATTGGATAAAATAATGAAAATTTTTACGGGAATGAAGAGTATTTCTCTTGGAAATTTTACTTATTTATATCTCCGTAATAGCGACAAAAACAACTCCAATTGTCTTTACATTGCACGCATAAAGTGTTCACCAGCCAAATATATTGCAATAAACTATGAAAAAAGGCAGCTATTAAACAAAAATATAGATGAAATTAATAATGCCATTAACAATTTTCACCAATGTGTTGGGGCGCTGTGTGAAAGTTGTAATATACCCATCTACAATCTAGGACCTGACATTTATCTAATTTTTGAAAAAAATAACGTGTTAGGACCTTCTATATTGATCAACAAATCAGATAAACAAATTTAAATGGACTATAATTCTTGGAAACAATTTGAACTTGCCTGGCAACAAGTTGATAAACACATGCAACCGCCCCTTCCCTCATCAAAAGGAGAAGATAAAAAACCACGGTGCAAAACAAAGACACCACAAAATGAAATTAAAAAAAAAATAATAAAAATGAAAACAAAAATATATTGCCCCGAATTGCTACGTTGTGGATATGGAACAGAATGGTTGACACCACCTAGCTCACCCAATAATTATAATAAAGCATCATCAGACTCGGACACTTATGATCCTTCTATAAACAATAAATGCTGTGTTGAAGGATGTTCAACTCTTTTACACAATAAGAAAAAATTCATATGCAGCCTTAGTCATCACAATATCAATATGACATGTGTTTTGTACAAAGAATTAAGATATTGGCACAAAGAAGGTAGAAAATTTACTCTCCAAGAATCATCTCCTTCAACTTCCTCCTCCAATAAAATGAATACCACCTGCTGAACAAGTACATCCCTACTTCTACTTTTCAAGTGTTGTAATGAGTATACCTGTGCAATGTAATAAATGCGCAAAACCTCTCTACTCCGCATCTGCGTCAACTCGCTCGCTTCAATTATTAGAAAATAGTTACAATGGTCTGCTCGCCATTCTGTAAAATGATGTCTTACCATGAAAAAGAATATCACCAATGCAATAAACAGTGCCAACCCTTTACATCGTACAATTTATACTTTTTCCATAATTATGTTGATATAATATTAAAGACTCGTGAACTACCTATTTGGACTGGAATCTACCTATATAAACATCTGCCATCATCTATATCTTATGTGTGACTTGGAAAATATAAAATTGTATGTAAAAAGTTTAGCATACTGGATCATACTGATGAAGAACAAAAATTCACGAGAACAAAAATTACTAAATGCTTCAATTTGACAGTTTAGTGTTATCTATCAAACCATCAAATAATGTTGGACACTTTTCACACCAAGGTCAAGGTAAATATAAAGTTTATTATGAAACATCGTCAAACTTTATTTTTTATGCTGACTCATGGGACACTTTTATTAAAAATAACCGTGAACGTGGCACCTACTGGTTTGAACATGAATCATCAGAATCATGGAAATCCCTTCAAAAAGATTTCATTCAATATGAGAAAAGAAGACCTTCATCTAGAAATAATTTAAATGTTATATTCATGAAAAAGAATGTCCAAGTTATGCAGCCACTTTACAAAAAGAAAAAGTGTCGACAATCATCTAAACGCAGATGGAGAGCCAGACGTCGAAAACACCAGCACATGCAGTCCTTCATTTTAGACACTCTCCTCCATAGTTAATTTTTTAAGGATGACGATGATGAGGATGACGATAATGAGGATAACATGCAGCGCTTCCAAGAACGACTTCATCAAAATATGGAGTATGTAAGCTACTTAGCCAGTCGTAATGGATCAGTTTTATAACTTTTAGTGACTATAAACCGTCCGTCAAAAAATTTTTGTGACCAACTTGTAGTTGACTATTTGAAATATATTTGAACTTGACTTTTTTTGCATTTAAAATTTAATTAATATTGTTATTCAAAGCGGAATTTATAAGTAGTATTATTTTCATCTCTCACCCCCATTCTCATAAATCATAAATAAAATATTTAAAAAGAATGAAATCCTGTATCTTTAATTACGTACCATTTAAAAATAATGAATGCGCAAGCAGATTGTGCAAAAGTTTAAAAAACATGTTAATAAGTTTAAAAAAATATTAAAAAAATAATTACTTTTGAGATGGAATTGTGCGAAAGGACCACCAGTATTTTAATTACAGTAAAGTTTTTTATTAATTTTTAAAAAAATTGTTAGCCTCACTGTCTTCACTAAAAAAACAACAATGACACATCTCAAAAAAAATTATTTATTTCCACTCTGATTATTCCCCCCCCGCCGCAAAATTGATTTTTACCACCAAAAATAATCGACATTTATTATTTTTGCAAAAACTTTTCTCGCAACACCCCCCTCCTCCTTCAAAGCAAAACAAAAAACCTTGACAAAAAAATAATTTATTTCAACCTTCTTCCTTATCACCACCCACAATCTCATACTTCCTTCTCTAAAAAATTAATATTCACCTCCACCACTATCTGGTCACACAATCTCAAACTTTTCACCCCACACACCCCCTCTTCAACTTTCAACCAATTAACGCCCGACACACCATTTTGGACCATCTAAAAAACATTTTGGAGCCGGCAGGGCCCTTTCACGCCAACCAATTAACGCTGAGACCCTTTCAGGCCCCTTGACCACAACAACCAATCACAACTAGGACCCTCCTATGCCCTTTGATACCCCCCTCTCAGGCCCATTGGAATTTAACATAGAAGTCAAGGAGCGCCATCTTGCTTTTTAGGACCGTTATCTTGGCTTAGACACGCTCACTTTTTCACCCCCCCAATCCTTGCACGCTGATTGGCTACTGATAAGAATCCCTGAATGCTGATTGGTTGATCCTACCCCCTACTACTACTACTACTAATAGAGGTTTTAGATTTTATTAGTGTATAGATTTTGGTAGAGCGAATTTTTTCTCCTGGTAAAAAAAAATTATTTGGTAATAAAGTTTTTTTTTCAGTTAATTTAATTTTGTAATTTTAATTTTTTGCTATACCAGTATGCATAAGATGGATCATTTTTCCATAAAATTAAAGTTAAGCAAAATTTGATTAAGCTTTGATTTGGTTGAATTATTTTACTTGAAACTTTTGTTACTTAAAATTGTTAATTCTGGGGAACTTTTAATTCCTAGAAGAAAAACTATTATTTAATTTTTTCTCTTTTTTTTTTTTTGTTATGGGATTTGCACTTTTTTTTATTTACTTGCTAATTTTTTATACTTTAAAACTTGTTCTGTTATCTTAAAATATTAAAAGCATTGCATGTATTTATTTTGATTTTTTATGCAATAAATGTTTTCTTTTGTTGAATTTGCTTTGTTTAAACAGCTTTTTAAATGGCCAGTTATAATAGCTTATAAATTTAAGGGTGTTTTAGAGCAATTTCCACTGTTTTTTTTCTTCTGTATATAAATAGATTATTAACTTCTTTGGACTGCAATTCCTATTGTTCTCTAGCTAAGGTAAGACAATTTATTTTTTTAAAAATGAATGTATTAATTTTTAACAATTTATGTCTTCCTATAACTATATAAATTGTGAAATCTATCTAGTTTTTAAAGATGTAATTGAATATTTTGAATAATATTTACTAAAAATTTTTTAAGTCAGTTCAGCAATGTTTGACACTTTTATAATAAAAAGACTTGTATTATTTATTTTAAGTAAATAAAAGTAATTTTTGCTAATGATACTGGCTATTTTATTTATAATGTAATAAACAAATACAAAACATGATTTATTCAAAATCTATTTAAATTGAGTTCCATCTATAATTTCATCTTAGCAACTTCCCACATTTGCCTCGCCATCGCCGTGGCTGATAACGACCCTTTTGCTAACAATCCTTTTGCCACTTTTCCCCACACTAGCTTTGCCGTGCAATTGCTGCACCCAAAAAAAAATTTGCGCCAAATACACAGCACCATACGCGCTGATTAAAAATATGATCTATGTTTAATTCTTTTCAATTAAATGTAGGCAAAAAATATTGCGTGTTTGTCATAATAAACATTAAAAAAACTAATTTTTAAAGAAATTAATGGTAATTTTAAATGTAATCAAACACATTTTTTTAAAACAGATTAATGGCAATTTTAATGCAATTGAACGATTTTTAATGTTTTTTAATAGCGATTTTAAACGAAATTAAAAAAAAGTATTTTTTAAACAGATTTACATCCATTTTAAATGTAATTAAACGCGATTTTTTTAAAGAGATTAATGGCGATTTTAATGCAATTGAATGATGATTTTTAATGCTATTTAATAGCAATTTTAAACGAAATTAAAAAAAAATTAATTTTTAAAAAGATTACTGGCGATTTTAAATGGAATTAAAAACGATTTTTTTTAAAGAGAATGGCGATTTTACAAAAATTGAATTACGATTTTCAATGCTTTTTAATGGCAATTTTAAATAAAATTAAAAATAAAAAAATTTAAAGAGGTTAATGACACCTAGGTTTTCTAAACAATACCTATCTCAAGTTACATTGCATTTGCAGGCAAAAGTAATTAAATTTCTATTAAGCCAGAAAGTAATGAAAATACAAAAAAAAAAAATGAAAAAAACATTAGTCACTTATTATTTTATTTTAAAACTAAATTTTGATTCAATTGATTTGTAACCAAAACTATTTATAATGGCTATAGTTTAATGGTTGCATTGAATCCTGAGAACATTGGGATGAAGGTACTGAGCTGTATTGTGTTGGTGAAGTGGAATGGTGCTGTTGGTTACAGCTTAACGTTGGTGAATCAACAGATGTGTACACTTCTGGTGAGGAAGATAATGATGATGGAGCTCGAGCAGAAAATAGTGGAAGCTGGTTAGGCTGTGATGTGGTTTGTGACATGTTCTTCATGACTTTTCTAATCTCAAATTTTGAAAGTACAGCTAAGAGTTCTACTTTAGCTTCAGCTTGCATTAAGGGACTGAAAGTTCTAACCATGTCCTCAGCTGCCTTGAAATAAGAAGTCAGGTGATCACATGGTGTTTTTGCTATTAATTGTCTTTGCTGTTCTTTTTTTTTTTCAAAATAAATGTCCATCAAATTTGAAGTAGGAGTCTCTGCAGTGAATTCTCTTCCTTTTTTTTTAAAGTTTTGGATGAGCTTTGCATAGCTGATGGCTCCACTCCATTGCCAAAGCTTCCCCAAACACGTCAAGTTTATCTTCATTGAGAAAATTACTAATAAATGAAATTTGTTGTTCATTTTTCCAAGGTCTAATATTATTAGTAGCTTGTCCACTTGTTGTTTTTTTCTTTTCAAATGCTTTCTGTAGGCATCTCTCAAACGAGTCTATTTCTGTCTCAAAGTGTCTCCTAAAAATAGGAATGTTTTTTATTTATTAATATTCAACAAATTATTTTAAGCACTGGAAATATTATATCTAGGGAAATACTTTCAAAAGTTTTGTAATTGCAATCAATTTCTCAGTGATAGGCTACTGAGGTTGTTTTAAAAATTACAAAAGTTCTAAATTTTTATAATTTTAAATAACAGTACACTGTACTGGTAATTCATTTAATAAACAAAATTAGTAAAATTTAAAATAAACTATCTTATATAGCTCACCTGGTTCATTTAGTTGCTGCCCATTCTCTTCCTAAGTTTGTTCCTTTATCACAATATTGTAATAGTTTTTATGACTAAGATCATATAAATGTGGGTGCTGTTGCACACAATTAATAAGTGTTTCATCGAGAGACATTGTAGAAAACACTGAAAAACAATATCCTAAACACAGTTAATACGCTAGCACTTAAAACACGTGGTACTCCCAGTTTAGTTGATCACATTCAGCTTAGCAGTCACACATGCGCAATGGGGAAGAGCTCCCTTCCCCCTCGCGCATGCATGAAAGCTTTCGCCATCTGGAAAATGTACTTTTCAAGAAACTGTGGCAAGGCGAAAAGGGAGAAAGTGGGACGAGAGGAAGCGATACGAAGCAAGTGTGGGGATTCCAATTGGAATACATGCATTTTAAGTTTGTCCTTGGCGAATGGGTGGAGGTGGTCAGGAAACGGCGATGGCATGGCGAGGCAAGTGTGCGAAGTCGCTTATTTGACTAATAATCCAGTGTCCAGAGTTGAAAGAGATTGGAAGTGGTGCTGGCACCACTATGACAGCAATCACAACCACATTAGCCAACCTATCACTGATATGTTCACCAACAAACATCATTGTGGGAGGTTCTCTCATTTACAACTTCTGATTAGTGTAATAAGTTTGGTGAGAGGGTGTCATTCTGACAGTGGTCTGAAAGTGGTCAGAGTGTTTAATGCTCACATTTACTGTAGCTGAGGAGTGTGATCATGATGTGGTCAGGATAGCCTCTATTTTGGTGAGGTTTTTTTTGTTTTCATCATCCCAAATTTGAAGGTCCTTCAACTGGCTGAAACTTTTGTCAAAAATGTGTTTTGAAGCTGAGGCAAGGTTTGCTGACTGTCATGCTTGAAGGTCTAAAATTATAAAAGTTTGAGTTTATTACTTTGTCTATCACAAAAGGGCCACTGCAGATATAATTTGGCATTAGGATAAGTGAAATTAGTTACTAAACATTATGTGCATTTTTTAAAACATTTTGACTAACTTAAATTTTGCAATTAATTGCTGCTAGTTGTCAATTAAAATGGATTGCAATAAAAAATTTACTGTTTTGAATGCAATTTATGAGAACAAAAAAATTTTATTTGTCAAATTTAGTAGCAATATTGCTAATGAAGTTAAAATTAACAAGTGAAAAAAAGTTTTATAATTTTCATATTTAAATAGATGTTGCTGAATGTAAATATTAAAAATAGTTCATTTTTCTTAAAAATTGACTTAGTTATTTGTTTTTTAAAATTATACTTCATTGTTGTACTCATAATAAGTTAAGACATTAAAGTCCACTCAAAAGATACGCAAATAACAATTAAATAAAATTAAAAACTTTATTAACACATCTACTCTCTTCGAAGTCACCCAGTAGAATGACCGTTGAGAATATCAAACATCCTATTTTACAATTATTATCCATGTGCGCTATCCGCACATTCATCTTTATGGACCTTATAGAACTGGAAATTTCCAAAGAAATAACTAAATATGTAAAAAGAATGTTACAAGCTTGATTTAGAACTTAATATTACTCAACTATCAACTTTTATATCATCTTTGCATATGCAATGTCAAAACATGCAAATGTTACATGTAGGTATGAGAAAATACTCTACTTGAACGATTTAGAATAGACCTGAAGTGGTCAGAGAACCATAAAGGTGGAAAGTGACCAGGTATAATTATAAATATTTTAGTAGTTAAATAAAATAGAACTTTATTTTAATTAAAGTTCATTAAAGCCGTTGATATGGTTATTAAAATTGAAATGTAATGTTACTGCAGAGAAAAGGAAATGGAAGGTAACCTTTCTGATCTTTGCGTTGTGTTTTTGGGTGGTCTAATTGAGGGTCACTTTAAACTGGAAACCAGATCTCAGCAAAAGAAATTTTGAAAATAAAGTTTCAAAATTTAAATGCGCTCAACACCTACTCTATTGACATGATAAATTAATTAAAACGTCATAAGAGCATAAACCCGGTTGAGTCCCGCAAACTCTTATTACAAAACAAAAATTGACATTAACTAGTTTTATTTAATTAAGCCGTGAGACATACATAAAAAAAATTGATGATAAAGCGTTAATCTACGTTAGCGCCAGTGTACATATTTTCTATCCACTTTAAAAAGAATAAAATTTAAATACTTTGAATTAATTTAATTCCACTTAGAATTCGTTTTAAATAGTTGGAAACGACGTCCGGATGTTTAATTTGAATTTAAGGATTTCATGTAAAATAAAAAAAAAGTTCTGTAGTGAGATTGGAATGAGCGGCAATGATATGGCGGCGAACGCTATTCCGAGTCTCGGGGTCAAGGGTTTCGAGCCCTGGATGGAAATATTCTGGGCTTCGAAAAAATTCTAGGTGCCAGACTGTCTGGGGAAGGAAAAGAGAAATAAATTTACTACGAGAAAATGCGGAAGGCGCCTGGCTGTCTGGGAGGTTGCTGAATGAAAACGTAAAACTACTATGCGTTCGTAGTAAGAAAACCAGACATGTGAACGGCTGTAACAGCGAGAGGATAAATTTATCTCTTTACGTACCAGGAAAAAGGCGCGTTCGGAAAATAAACGGATGGGTTGAATTCAATTTGAATGCCAGCGGTCCGGGTACTTATTTCTCTCCTCAAAAAGTTAGATTATTTCTTTAAAATTATTTCTTAGCTAAAGCTATAGCTCCTGGGTAACTGGCATTAAGAAAATACATAAAGTAAAGGATTGGATATTACTTACAGGATTTTGACGGCGATCAGGATTTTCATAGTTTATTCAATCAATTTGACAGCGCACGAAACTTATTTAAATTTTTGGGTTATTATGATTGAATAAAACAGAGAAAATTGTTTCAAGAAAAAAAATATCGTTTATTTTACCGAGGCTCACAAGTCACAAACGTTTATAAGTTTTTTTCACAGCAATTCACAAGTTCACAAAAGTTTTCCAAGTTCAGCGGAATTTCAGGAAAACGTTTGAATAAGGCACCAAAATCGTTTTAAGCTAGCGTAATGTTATTTTGAGGCCGGTTTTATCGAGTTGAGTAAGATGACGATAAAAATTATTTACTTTAAATTCACGTTATAAACATTTATTGAACAATTATTTTTGTTAAATGCATTTAAACTTTTAGAACACTTTAACTTTCGGCCTCGTAAACAGAGTACTTTTGGCAAGTTATGAGTTTGAATCCACTCAGGTCGCGAAAAAGGTCACTTAGAGAGTCACACCTGACGTGGAGATCGAAGCAAGAGTAAAAGAGCAATCTGTTGATGCCGGATGCGACAGGTACATTTATATCTTCGCCATTTGACGTCAGTTTTCAAAATGGCTGACGCCCTTTGGCAGGTAAAAATTGCACGTCATCGGTCCGTGGCCGGAAAAAGAGGTCAAAAGGACTCTAACTTTTGATTTCCTTATTCAAGTTTTGAAAAGGAAACAAAGATAGTCTTTAAAGTGAAGTTTGGGCTCGAATAACTCCTGGGTCTTGACTTGACTTTAATTAAGCCTTAGACCATGGTGAACTCTGAGTTCACCTCTATTGATTGGTACCACTCATCAATGGAGATGAGGTGGGGCCCCGGAGTTACGAAAGCTCAAACTTTGCACCAACATGTAAACAACAACAAAACAAAGTTACGGAAAAAGTGGTGATCTTTCACCCCGAATGACTTCCGGTTCCAGGGTCGCATCCGAGAGCTTGAGAGCTCTAATTAAAGAGCTCTTTGGGGTCTATCGAACGAGACCTAGAGCGTAGGGATGCGAGGTCGGGTGCCGGAGTTAGTCCAGGTCAAAGACTGGCCTAACCACAACAAACAAGTTGGTAAATAAAATAACAACAAAGATTAAACGAGAGATGGATCCCAAATTCGCTCGGCCATAACTCCTGGGTCCTAGGTCGTAATTGGACTGTCTATGGGTTGGTGGAAACGCTTACATCTCCTATTTCCAACGAGCCCTTGCATGAGCTCGGATGGCTTCCGGTTCCGGAACTATGGGTCAAAGAGTGACGGCCCATAACGTCACTCCCAGAGAATGATTCAATTTCATCTCCGGCCATTCAGAATTTGCATAAAGATTCAACTGAAATCAAACAATAAAACATATTTTGAGGCATCAAATGGTTGTTAACCCGAGTCAAAACTTTGGTAGCATAATAAATTTATTTATTTCATTTATTCTAAATTTAATTAAGTTTTCGGAATTTTATTCAAACGATAAAGTGCTTGGTATGCTTGCAATCAGAAAATTGCAAGCATTAAATCTAGCTCGGGCCAAGAGAGATGGGATGAAGTTTTATTATTATTTTGATATAAAATCAAAATACAATGGGAAAGAAAATAATGGAAAAGAAGGTAGCCGACTCTCTTCTACCTGCTTTGCTCTCCCCTTTGCGTCCGAGAATAGAAAGGGCGTTTTAGCAAGATTAACGTCCCCTCCTACTCTTTAACATGGAGAAGTGCACAGCTAGCATTTAGTTTAGCTACTTTTAGCTTCGTTAAAGTTTTGCGATCTCACGGCGGCCCATATCCAGTGTGTCCAAGCGGTTAAAATATCGGGTGTCCGAGAAGGTACTGGACGATAAAGAATTGGAATAAAAAAAAAACTAGCCAAGCTAAAAACTTAAAAATGG
>JAQGAZ010003162.1:0-13007 GCA_034692225.1 Polydesmus complanatus
ACACTTTAATGGAATTTTTTTTTACACTTTAATGTAAATCTTTCTTACACTTTAATGTAAATCTTTTTTACACTTTATCGTAAATCTTTTTTACACTTTAATGTAAATCTTTTTTACACTTTAATGTAAATCTTTCTTACACTTTAATGGAAATCTTTTTCATTGATTTTAATATAAATCTTTCTCTTACACTTTTAAATGTAAATCTTTCTCTTACACTTTTAAATGTAAATCTCTCCCTTACACTTAAATTTAAATCTCTCTCATTGGCTTTAATGTAAATCTCTTCGATATAAATTTGTGTAAATCTCTCCCATAGACCTTAAAGTAAATTTCTTTAATAGATTCACCGCTTTAATTTTTCCATAGTTTTTAATGCTTTAATTTCCCATAGACTTTTATGTTAATTTTTTTTTTTTGCATCGATTTTTGGATTAATTTTTTTTTCCATGAATTTTAATTTAATATAATACGAGCAGGGTTACAGTTATTTACTTTTGTCCATAATATAATAATAATTATTTTCCTTTAATAAAACTCTCGCGTTAAGTTGGTTCTAATAATAATAATAATAATGAAAGAGCCGTAATCATAATAATAATAATTGTGAGAGCAGTTCCAGTAGCAGTAGGAGGGAAGGAGGGAGGCTGCGTCTCGCCCCGCTTTAAATCAAGGTCAGCGCCAACACTTCGCATCCAACAGAGAGCCAGATAGATGCTAAGAAGAGAGAGATGAGGAAAGAGAGTCGAGTGCCGAGATATAAGAAAGTTTAGAAAAATGGATATGGAGAAAGACAGGCAAATACAGAAAGAGCGAAACTTTAAGAAGAAGAGTGAGGACAAAAATGGGATTGAAGGGGATAATTTTGAAGGGGTAAATGAGATTGAAAGAATGGGATTTTTAGATTATACACTAAGAGGAATGAGAGAGAATGGGATTGAGGATTGCAGAGAGAGAGAGATTAGCAGTGAAAATGAATAAATGGGAGTGAGATTTTGAGAAATTGAGATTGAAAAAGTACGCATTAGATTTTAAGAGGTTGTGAAAGAGTATGGTTTAAGGAATGATAAATGAGTGATTTTCTTAGAGAGTGGGAGGGGGTAATGAAAGGGTTGATATTTAGAATGAAAAAGAGTGAAATAATGTAACCACAACAAAAAAAAATAATGGAAGAAAACTGCGATTGAAAGAGTGGAAATTCGAGAATGAGATTGTCGGGGATTGGAGAGCGATAGAGAAAAGTTGAAAGATGAAGATTAAAAGGAGTGTGAATTGGATTTTAGAAAGGATAGAAAGAGTGATTTAAGATTGGTCGAAAGAGTGCTAATGAGAATGTGAGTGATATATTCTTAAAGAGTGTGGGCTTGAAAGAGTGAGACTTAGGATGAGAAAGAGAGATAATAATAATTGTGAGTTAGATTGAAAGAATAAAGAGTGGACATCGTTAGAGAGTTGAAAGATTGAGATTTACGAGATGATGGAAAAGGAGTGAGTGAGTGAGTGGTGGAGTGAGTGGGTGGGTCGAGGGAATAGAGCCAAAAGAGAGAGAGAGACAGAGAGAGTGTGTGCGAGTACAATAGATGTGGTGCACTCATTAATATCGATTGCATCGGTCGCACCAAACTTCTCTCTCTCTCTCTCAATTCTTCCATTCTCAGAAAACCCCAAACTTATTATATAATATAAAAACGCGTGCTCAACCGGAAATGTGCAACGAGGAGACCGGAAGCGAGTTTTTTTTATGCGTTATAATAATTCTGATAGAGCGAGAATTTGTTCATTAATAAAATATGGAACTCCCGATGCGCTAGTTCCAAAATTACAATATATGTTTTTTTTAATGAAATTGGGGTTTGGAGAGAGATTTAGCGGAAACGGAAGCGCAGGTGCTCTTACCTTGCAGGATGATGAGGAAGATGAGAGAAGGTGAGAAGTGGTTTATCCTGGTTGCCATGTCATTTCTCGTCATCGGTTGTGCTGCTGATCTTTAAGCCATCGTCTCCGCGAGCATCGTTCTGGCTGCAGACTCGGCGAGCGAATGAATGAGGCTGCCGATGGGAGACGAGAGGGAGGGAGAGAGGATAATGGACTGTTCCGGTACAGATTACGTGTCGGGAGTCTGCGCACTCGTTTTACATGATGATGGAGAGATCGAGATAGCCAGAGCGATGGAGAGAGAGAAAGAGAGAGGAAACGCCTTTTAGTTTTTTTTTTTTTTTTCAAATTTATCGATTTTATTTTATAGACTTTGATCGCACAATTTGATTTTTTTTTTATTTTTCTTACGTAGATTAACATTTTTTAAATTTTTTTTATCCATTATGACGTCATTTATTTCGTTATATTGATTGATTGATTTATAAAATTATTTTTTTAAGTTTTTTTTTTTTTTATACAATTTTATTATATTTTTGCTTTTCAAAAATTTCCATAAATTTTTTTTATGAATTTTTTTATAGAAATTTTTTTTTATTTGATTGACGTATTTTTTTTTTATTTCTAAATAGAATTTTCTGTTATTGTTTACATTTATTTTATTTTTTCACACATTTTTAATTTTTTTTTTTTATTCATAAGTTTAATAATTCAGTTTGTCAATTTTTTTAATCGAATTTAATTTTTTTAAAAAAGTTAAAAATTTAATTACTTCTCTTACTTTGCATATTCTTTAATTTGCATTCTCATTAATGAATGAAATTTTAACGTTAAATCTTTTTTTATAATTAACAGATTTAATCGATTGCGATGGACGACGAGTATTGGCAATCTTCGGACATCAAAGCTCGGAGCATTTTCAACGATGACTTCAACGAGTCCACGGACACTATCACGGTCAGTAAACCAATTAAATTCCTTTATCCTAATAACTCAACTGACTTTCTCTTTCTCTTTATTTTTAATAGTTTATGGGCACGTCGAGGACAGAGGTTGCGCAGCTGTCTCGCGCCGTCAAGTCCAACGTGGTGAGCTTCAAGAAGAACGACGACACCATCGTCAGCGATGGAATTAAAACTGAAGGTGCGCGCTATAAATTCTCTCACGTGTTGCCAACTCATTAATAAAATCTTTTTTTCGTCATGTAGGGCGAAGTCAGTCCGCTCGGTTCCGCGCCGATTTCTTACCGGTTTCTCCAGAACCGTCTTCGATTTCCACCGACCGGTCATCTTCCAGCCTACAGAAAAGAACTGGCAGCTCTCAACAGTCTTTCGATGTGTCTTCACCTCCGGATCGCATGATATGGAGGATCATCCTGGGTCAAGTAAGCTCTCCGACAAACTCTTTTTTTTTTTTTTGAGGTAGAGTTTTTAATGATCTCGTGTGCTGGTTCTCAATATTATTCTAGCCTTACAGTTTGGACGCTTACAAATCTAAACAACAAAAGTTGGCCTTGTTGGATTGCGCCATTGAAACCCACGATGGAAACGCCATCACAGCTGTAAACATCTTTTTATTTAATTCATTGTTTAATGCATTATTTTTTATTGTTTTATAAAATGCTTTAGAATAGTTTTTTTTTTTACTTCTGGTAGTATAAAAGCTATTTTGTTGAGTTTCTCTGATGCGTAAAAACAAAAAATGATTGTTATTATTCTAACATTTAATTTTGTTTATGCAACACGCTCAGCTGAACAAAATATTGAGTTGTTTACATTAATTCTAATTTTATTTATTTTTTTCCTTCTTTATAACCAAATAATCGATTTAACCAAATTAATTCCGCTACGGTAAATTTTACTTATCGGTAGTAAATATTAATAATAATGATGAATTTATTTTGATATGTTTTTGTTTCGAGAATGTAATATTAATTTTTTGTTGTTGTTGTTTTTAAATAGGTGGTGCTGTTTATCAAAAGTACCTTAAAACGTCTTCTGTTCTACCAAATCTTGAGAGAAAAGCCTCAAGCTTTGAACCACTATTTGGCTTTTCTGAAAAGTGAAAATGAGAATAGTAAATTGTCGGATATTTTAAGGTAATAATATTAAGAGTTTTTAAGATATTAATTCGCATTTTTCTGCATTCTTTTTTTCATTTGGGTGTTTTTCCCGATTGTTTATTTTCTTGTTGAGTAATTTCGTAGTTTTGCGTGTGTTTTTTAAAGTTTATTCAGCGTTTTTACCAGTGTCTAGTTTTTGGTTTCGAGTTTAATGAGTGTTTTATTAAGTCAAATTAAGACTTTTTTTTTTTTTCTAAAAAAATAATAATAATAGGTTAACTTCTCTATAGCTTAGTGAATCAGTTTTAAATTGAAAGCTTAGAAATTAAAAAAAATATGTAGACCTACAGATTGAAAATAATCTTAAATAATAAGCAGAGTCTTGTTTTTCTTCTTCTTCCCTGAGAAAATGATTAATTTTTCAAGATCATGATCGAATGAATACAAAAATAATTAAGAGAAAGAAGAGTATTAAATATCTTTTTTTTTTCGTTACTAAAAATATACTCTTAGGCGTATATCGGAAAAGATATTTAATACCGAGTAAACATTGTCGAGAATAAATTGTTTTCAATTTATCGATTCGATCTATCGGTTGCTAACGGTGATTGAAGCGTAATTATCATCAGACAAACAGTATCAAAATACACCCCCTCCCACCCGCAAAACCCAAATTCTTATACGGCCTTCAAATAATCTTTTATATGAACAAACAAAAAAAAAATCTATGTACGGTATGCAAAGAAATTAAACTTAAGAGATAAATTTTACCTTATATTAAAAAAATGAGACGGTTGCTTTTTTTTAATTAACTTTTTTCCCATTGATTTTAAGTACGTTTAATTCTCCGAGGAAAACAATAATAAAGTTATTAATCTTAATTAATTTTATTATTGACAATTTCTTTGCTTTTATTCTATTTTTTTTTATATAATCTAAGCTCATTTTAATTTTATTTAAATTTTTCTTTTTAGTATGATTGGAAGAACAGAAGATGCTGCGGTAATATTTCAAAATTATTATTACCTATTAGCCTATACTTATTAACTCGAGATTCTTTAATAATTATGTTTTAGCTATTAAATTATAAACTAGCATCCCGATCGACGCATTTCAAGACCCGGATTATGGAGATGAATAAATGTCTAACCAATCATTTTCTGACCGATCCTCAGTTGGAATTGAACGCCGAACTCATGAGAGAGCACATCAATCTTTTAGAAAAACAGGCGCCCATTGATGTATGATTTAATCAATTGTTTTCGTTATTACAGTATAATATTAATATACGTTGTTGTTGTTGTATAGAAATCTGACGATTTGATCCAAAAGCAAGGCAGCAATGAGATTTTCCAAAGGATTCCCAAAACCACTACGCTCATCAATTCTTCCGTCATTACAACTCTATATTACTGTTGCCTTTATCATTATGGAATTTCAGAAGTATTATAAGAAACTACTCGATTAATTTAACCACTTTTTCTGCAGCTAATTTAACTGCTTTTACAACTGCAGTAATTGCAAAGTATTTATGTCTATAAAGTTCTAAAATTCTTTTTTTTAAATTTCTATCTTAAAATTTTGAAAAAGCGCAAACGAAGAAGTGGTTTGGGTAATCGATTTTTCGGAACTTTTTGATTTATTTGTTTTAAATTTTTTAATTGTTGTTATTAGAATAATCTAGCTAGTCCTTACGCCATTAAGAAAGCATTTCGAATTTCGGATAAACAGTTCGCGTGGAGCGCAGTTTCGGCCAGAGCCAGGTTACAAAGGTGGACGGACATCGAAAGCATCATGTCAGTCAAAGTTAGTCGATAATAATTATTAAGGACTGTAAAAAGACTCGATTACGAAGGTGGATTTTATTGATTTTCAGACGTTATTCGGAGCTTCGAAAATTAAATTCGTGTTCAACCCGGAATTATTTATAGAAATTTTAAGAATAAATAAAGCCAGTCGTGAGGTAATTTTATTAAATTTAAACATCTTTAACATTGATTTGTATACCTTTGTTTTTATATACCATTATTTGTTTTCTTTTTAAATAGATTTTAGGTAAATATATTAGTTGCATAGATGATCCTGAAATAAAGTTGCAGCTGGCGAAGAAATGTGAATGTCACCATTTAGTAGTTCATGTAAGCTAAATAATTATTTTATATATATAGTATTTGATAATAATTTGTGTTGAGTTTTTAATTAATTTATTTGTAGTTGTTGGTTGGTACGAGAGATAGAGTGCAATTAGAGGCTTATAAATCCAAGTTACTCGCTCATTCCACTGATAGGCAATACGCACAAGACGCATTGAATTCTTCCGTAAATATTTTAAAAAGTCACTTAATAATTGTAATATATCATTTATTTATTTTTAGACTGTACGATGGAAAAATTAAGCCAGCGAAATTTCAAATTTAGAACTATTTTTCTATTTTATTTTTATTTTTTCGGTACCGTATTGGTTTGTATGCGTTTCGAGGTTGAAGCGATAAGCTGCATTTCATAATGTTCGTATAAAAATGAAACTCGCATTATGCGTAACAATTATTTTAAAAGTTCAAAATAATTAAGTCAAAGTATTACTGTAGATAATAATTTAAACAAATTTTTACTGAGTTTCATTTTTGACATTGTATTAAATTGATTATACCGGTGGTATATAAAAATTTTTACTATGATTTTGTGGCAATAAGTAGGCTAATTAAAGTATTTTATATAAAATTTAAAAAAGATATTTATAATATGTACAAATAAATTGGAATTTATTATAAACTACCGCTTATTTATTACCTACATTATTTTATAGTAATAATTGTTTTCGTTAAAATTAATCTTTAAATTTGTATTTAGCGCTTATGAAATAATTCTAGAGTTTTTGAATTGCCATAGCGTTTCTTCGCGCCACCTAGTGACAAATGATTGAAACCATTTGATCGAGCTTTTTCCGCGTTTCCAAAGAAATACTTTTATTGAAACTACTGTATTTCAACTTTATAAGAAGTTTTTATAATTATAATCAGGTGAGTTTTAACATTGACTTTATTTTAAAGTTTTAATATATCTTTGCAATGAAACGTATTAAAGTTTTAATTGTTATTTTTCTAGATAAATTGATAATTATGAGTGTAGTAAAAACGTTTCTATACAAGTATAAAGGTATATAGAATAAATTTGTGTAATGTTCTAACTGGTTTTCACACTTTCTACGGTAGATATTAATTATATTTTATTTTAACAGTGTTATTCGGAATGAGCGCCATTGTTATTGCCGCCCACGTCCAATGGTTCTTGGTTCAAAAAAATGAAACGTTTGTTGCAATTGAGCAGAGAAGGGATCATCCATTCACCGAAATTTATCGCAAATGGAGGAAATCTAAAGAAGAATAATCCCCATTTATATTTCGTAGCGTCAAGTGTATAGTTTATATTTTACATTTTTTCTTTTTTTTTGACTTCTTGTAGTGGAAATGAAAAGCGAAGAGAATATTAAAGCCGTTGATTTACTCCGTTTGCTAATGTCAACGTCGATCGGTCATCGCGGCAGCTCCAAACTAATTCGTAACAATTGCGGCGGACACGTAACGCTAACTACTAACTCTTACAGGTTCTTAAAAAGTATACGCATTTCGAATCCGATTATAAAAGTGCTGTCATCGGCCGCAAGCGATCATCTTCGATCGCGAGCTAACGACGGCGGTTCTTGGTTCCTTCTTCTCGCCTCTCGTTTCATGCTCAATTTATGGAAACTAAGCGAACAAATACCGCTTAATATCCTATTAAATATCTACGAAGAGGTGGGTAAATATTTAATTCATCACCTGGAAGATAACTGCAATCGCAAAATTAGAATTAATTTCGATTGTTTACAAACGTTGCTGACGGTTTTAAAATCGATTTTGAGTTCGAAACCAGGTTGTCAACTCACCAAAACTACTAGTCAACATTTATCGAGTCTGTTGTTGAAATGCTTTCTCGACGGAATTTCTTCGGATGAAAATCAAGCTTCCTTAGGTATAATTATATTCTAATTTTATTTTGATATTTTACTCTGTTTTATGAGATTGAAAGATACAGAGTGTTTATAGGCTTTAGCACAAGATTGACTGAGGATACGCAGTTTGATTTAATTATTACATTTCTTGTCTCTTTCAAGGTATTTTGCATTACATTCCAATATGCGGAGTGGATCCTTCAGAGAGTCGGGTCTATCCCGGTTTGTTGCTACTCACGGATGATTTCGAATGGTCTCATGCTATACACACTCTGATTAACCAACAGAATTTGCCTGTGCTGAAAGTTGTGCTATTTCGAGTTTCATTGTCGGGTGACGCCCAACTTCAAGGTAATAAAAACCTCTTCTTTAGTTTACTATTACTGTATTTGATACGATTATTTTTCTCTTTTAAAAGATGTTGAATGGAGCGTCAATGTAAATGTGAATCCCGTCGAAGCTTTTACCAAGAAAATAATGAGCTTATGCGCCGAAATGGTGAAAAACGAAGTGAAAATTGTCGGATGTCAGAAAGTGATTCATTCCAGGGTAAAGAAATATCTCAACTCCCACGGTGTGATCACGTTCGATAGACTGGGTCAAGTCAAATTCAACGCTTTTCTTCAACTTACCAGTTTTGTTTTATATTTATTGTCATCCCCAGGTTTTTTTTAAATTTTTTATTTAATGAATTAGATTGCGTGCCATTGGAATCTTTCGTCCAGCCTTTTGAAGACTCTTGCGTCGGCTTCATCAACTCAATCTCCATAATAACTCAACACAACAAACGCTTTTGTCATTTGGAAAACAAAGTTGGCAGAATCAACACGCTTTTGCTGTGTAATCATCACGAGGAAAGTGCGGAAGAACTTGAAGTAAGAATTATCTGTTTATATTTTGTGAAACCCATTTTAGCTATTTTCTCTAATTATTTCAGGTGGTTTGTCGACAGGGAATGGATACGTTAAGAGCGTTACTGCACTCGCCCTACGTTCTTCACGGAGGAGGCTGTTTTGAAATGTACATGGTTGCCCATGTCAAAGTATAAAAGCTATTTTTTATTATATTTTAAAGCTATAAAATAATCTTAAAATCAAACGAAAATGATTAGGGGATAGCGGAGAGCATTTTTTCTCAGTCTCGGTTCGAGTGCTCGCAATCGCAAGTCTCGCTGGTTTTGGAAGCTGTGGCGGACGCGTTTCAGCACGTAGCCTTGGATCTCCACAAAACTAGCAAATCCGAAATCTCCATATACGAACAGAAAGAACAACACATGTGGGTGGAAACTGGTAGTTGCGCTTGCGGGACGATTTGTGACTCCAACGAAATGGAAAATACAAGTAATCGGCTAATGATTTTAGACTCATTTTGGGTCAAATTCAATGCCCTCAAATCTGTCTTAGAAGTTGTAGGTACATTGCTCAGAGTTGATGACATTATTCAAAAATAATACAGTGACAATCTTTTTTTAAAAAAATAAATAAATCTTAGATTTTATTAATACAAATTTCAACTTAATAATTAGTTAAAAGAGTCTAGGATTGATGGATTCAAATTTAAGTGCTGCAATATCACTCTGCACTCGGTAGTTGCACTTTCTAATTCTTGATTCACTTGTGTGGTAATATACGTGGATAATTCCTCATCAAGAAGCGTCACATTTGAAGGGTGAAAAGTTTCGCTCTCGCATTTTTCATTAGCTGTTTTCATTAATTTGGCTTTAAGCGTATCTTGCAAATGCTGCAGTTTTTCTTCAATTGCGTTTAAACTTTTGAGAGTCGCTTCGTCTATTTCGAAAGTTCCCGTTGAAGCTGGCTGATGACTACATATCAAAGCCCTGAAATATAGACACGAATTTTAATTTTTCGGTATAGAGAAAGTGGAAAAGCGAGAGTTAAATTACTTGACAATTCCTCTCAGTTGACCAACTTTCTTGGAAGCAGTAAAAGCGATTTGATAACCACTTTCAAAGCTCTTTTGCAACTGGGCTTCTTTTCCAGCACTTATTCCCTCTCGATAACCTTCCTATTTTTAAGTTTTATTAGCAATAATAATTGTCCAAGACATAAATGATGGATGTAAACTTGCATCAACTTTTCTTACTTTTAATTTTTCTGCTCTAATTTTATCAAAAGCTTTCAAGTCCAATTCTTCTCCTTCGTCCGAAAAAGCATCAGATTCCGTACCGTTCATTCTTTTCTATATAGATTATAATAGTTAATCTTAATTCTTTTTTAAAAACGGTAGTATTTTACATAATTACACTTATACAGCAATGTCAAAGTTATTGCCACACGTGGTGAAATCAGCTGTTAATACCGAGTATCGTTCGATTCCAACTACTGTATCGATGTTGAAACAACAACAAAAAATAATTTTATACAAATCAATACAACATAATATATAAATTTAAATTACATTTTAATTTTATTTTTAAAAATACTTTTATTATATATTTAAATTAAGATACGTGAAAGAATATTTATTTAACGTTTATTTACTTTATCGATAGTATCGTTCGCCATTTTGTGTTGTAAATCGCCACTGATGAAATTGTGTGAGCACAGTTCTTGATGTGAGGGTTATTACGCATGAGTTAACTTGGTAAATTCAGTCAAAAAGATGTCTTATTTTACGTGTATTTCATGCGGCGTGGCCTTTCCCAGCGGCGAAATTCAACGCGCCCATTACAAATCGGACTGGCACCGCTACAATTTAAAGCGTAAAGTGTCGGAGTTGCCGCCGGTGACCGCCGAGAACTTTACTCAACGTGTACTCGCTCATCGCCCGCCTCAAGATTCCGCCGCGCTCAACGAGAACGGCGGCACCGAAGAACAGTCTTCCAAAGAATACTGCCAAACCTGTAGCAAGCATTTCAAAACTCCCAACGCTTACGACAACCATCTAAAATCACGTAAGCATCTGGAAGCGGCTGAAAAAGCCGCGGTGGAGGTAAAACCAGAGAACCGTTTATCGCATAAAAACGTAGGAAACGTCAAAGATATAAAGAACTTAGCCAATAAAAAAGTTCTAGGCATTAGCGGTCCTTCCTCTACGTTGGTTGAGAATGGAAGTTCAGGAGAGGAGTTGGAGGAAGAAGAAGATTGGGAAGACGTAGACGGCGACGACGGAGAAGAGTGGGAAGACTTGGAAGCCTTGGCGTTGGAAGAATGTTTATTTTGCTCCGCTAAAAGCGATTCGTTAGAAGCCAATATCCAGCACATGACCGAGGCGCATAGTTTCTTCATTCCCGATGTCGATTACGTGATAGATTTGCCCGGGCTGATCGGCTATTTAGACGAGAAAGTCGGCGTGGGTAACGTGTGTTTGTGGTGTAACGAAAAAGGTAAAGCTTTTCACTCGGTCAAATCCGTTCAGCAACACATGCTCGATAAAGGACACTGTAAGATGTTGCACGAAGGAGCTGTTTTGGAAGAGTATGCCGATTATTACAATTACGAGCAGAGTTATCCAGCGGGTGAGCGAGGAGAAGACGCTGACGATGATGTTGCTTTCAACGCTTTAGATGATCAAGGTTATTACATGACTTTACCAACGGGAGCTACGATCGTACATCGAGATCTCATGACAGTTTACAGGTTTATTATATTTAATTAAACTGAAAAAATATGCACACGTATTGAAGTTTTAATTCTTCTATTTTTTTTTTTTTAGACAAAATTTGCGCCCCATTCGTCAGAATTCCAATCGAAAGATGTTGAATAACGTGATGTCTCATTACCGAGCGTTAGGTTGGACCGGGACCACGGGCGAGATGGCGATAAGGAAAGCTAAGGCTTTGAGCGTGATGCACTTCAAGAGATCTAAGCATTACATGCAGCTAGGAGTTAAAGCTAACAAGTTACAACAACATTTCAGACATCAAAATCCGTTGTAAACTATATTACGAGTAATTAAGAAAAATAATTATGTTTATCAAAAATTATTATCGTTCGAATAAAGCTAAAACCCTATAGGTAAAGTCTTTATTTTTTACGGTTTTTTAGTAATTTATGTCGCCCAATGAAGGTAGCAGAATTATTAATAATAATAATAGAGACCGTAGTAATAAATTATAATTATGAAGTTACATGAATTTTTGCAGTGCTGAGTCTAAGAACAGTAGCTATGGTTAGGCTACATTGTGAGTTATATTCTAGTTTATTTTACTGCCAAAAAAAAAGGAAATAGTTTGGTTGTATTTTAATGTGTCTTCCAAAAATATTTGCAATGACCTTGCATAATAATAATAATTTGTTGGAATGTTTTTAATTTTTCTCTCCCAGAATAAGATCGTAAAATTCGTAATATTTGCGCTTATTAATTTTAACATTGGCGGTGAAACCAGCGATAGTTTCAAAAAATCGCCAACAGATGGCGCAGTTATCTTACGGCGCATGCGTATATCGTCATCACTCGGGGTCTTCTTGTTTATCTCTTGCGGTTTGTTTGAAATAATTTTAGGGGTAAAATGTAAACAATTTTGATGGCTTTTTTGGCAATTAACCAGTGACAGTATTATTTTTATAAAATAAACGGTGCATCGGCGACTAGAAGCTTTTAATGTTCGAGTGCATTTTCGGTTTGTTTGAGCGATTGAGTTGAGTCCCGCGCAGGTGGCAAAATGGCGAGTAATTTTGGCGCCCGTCAAACAACAACCGCGTATTATTGACGAATTTCATCCGAAGATTATAACAATTTATGAATTTGTGTAATATACGGACGCAAGATACGGACGAACGGTGAAGTTTTATTTATTTTGTGCTGCATGTGAGATCTGGGAATGGCGATGAAGACGGACCTCGAGTTTGGTGACATTCTGACGTAATGCTGGTTTTTTTTCTTTATTGGTAAGCTTAATAATTTAGATTTTTTTTTTTATAACTGTAATTATTATAGTATCAACTACCGGTATTTAAAACATTTCGCTAGTTAAGTTTGATTATCATATAGAAAGGGTGATAACTTCCGCGTACCTCTCGAGGCTCTTCGGTTGCAGCTGTTAGGGCGGAATACTCAGACAACCCTTAACATAAAAATCCCTTAAGCGGTTGCCAAATACAGCGGCCCACGAGGGCC
>JAQGAZ010003163.1:0-12997 GCA_034692225.1 Polydesmus complanatus
TTTATAATTATTTATTTATTTTTCAGTTTTCTGCTTAAAAAACATGCATTGCCAATACTTTTTTTACCCACTGTAAGACAATAGTAGCACGCTGTAATTTTCTTGGTTTGATGTAGGCCTACACAAATTTTGGCAGCTGCAATTTATTGGGGTAATAACAATTTGCATTTTAAAAAAAATTACAGTATTAAATTGAATACAGTAATGTAAAAAAATAATTTTTTTAATAAATAGCTGCAGGATGCCTGAATGGGTTGCTTACAGTATATAAAAAATATATATATCACTGAGGATCTATAATTACCGAACTATCGGCCCGATTTTCTGCATGATTTGAACCACCGTTAAAATCTAGAGCTAAATTCCAATCTATTCAACCGGAAACACCGTGAAGTAAATCCTAATGAAATTTTAAGAACTTTTTATGTCACAATTTAGAATTTTTCATTTGCTTTTTTTTTATTTTCTCTATCGCTTTGATAGCATTTTTTTTTTTTTTTGTGGTCAGAGGAATTATGTCACGGCCGTACTTTTTTCTACTCTTTCTCAACTAAATGCAAATTTTAAAACGCGTTTTAGAATTGTTTTGATTTATATTTCGCAGAGGTTTCGTAAACTGTTTTGCCTGCCAAATTTCTTTTCCTGGGCTTTAGTAGAGATATTTCTTCGGCTAATGTATTTTTTCATTTTAGCCAAAAAGTTTCGGATGAGTAAACATGTTTTGTATACCAGTGGAAAGCAATTCCGCAGATTTAATCTTTCTCTTTCAAATTAACCATAAGATCATCTCGATCGAATGAGAAAATAAGGGCACGTTCTCGGCAGCCATACATTTCTCGTATCCAAGGTTCCACACTCATAACCGGACTAAGAACTGAAGTAATCAATTTGTTGAAGATGTTCTATAACAAATTCCATGTTATCACTTTTAATGCGAGTAGGCCTACTGGTGATTATTTTTGAGAGCCAATATTCGCCAAAAAAAAAAATACATTTTTTGAGTTTTATCTGCTTTTTTTTTAATAACACACGTATCTTATTTATTTATTCTCCTCTTATTGCGCCTGAATAAGATTCTACTATATGTTTCTATAGACTTTGAGGTTTTCTTTTTTAATTTTTTTTTTGGCCTCATACTAAGTCTTACAGACTTTGTTTCATCTAACCAGGGGCGGTCTATGTAGTGACGATTAATTTGATATCGCGAGCGGAAACTTTCTGGAAATCATGAATTATTAAAATTTTATCTCCTTAATCTTTGAGTGCGAAATGGAAATATTTTAAGAGTGAAATCACCTTCTTGCGCATCATTCTAGGTGTACGATCTGGTAGAGACTTCCAATCGGTAGCTTAGTTCAAACGAATACCGGTACTGTACTGTACCTACTTTCGGAATTAAGCTTACTCAAAATTTTGTTTTTGGTAAATAATTTGGCTAGGTTTATTTCTTATTTATTTATTTATTTTGGGGTGCTATTTAGAACATGACCAGAGGCTGCGAAATAGGTTTGAAGTCTTTTGGTTTTGCTCTTAAATTGTTAATATTTTATTCCGGTGGAAGAAACAACAAATTGGAATAATGTTTTTCTTTGATCGCACCCAAAGTTCATTTATTATTATTATTTTTTTTAAAATTTATTTTCTTATTTTATTACTGTACCGAATATGGCACTGCCAAAGTTTTGCAGATCGCAATCTCAAAATTTTCAATTTGATTATTAAAATAAATATATACCGGTATAAAATATTATATTTTTGAACTGTTTTTAGTTTTTTTTTTTTTTAAAGTTATTTAAACTAAATTTGCGACTGTAACATTATCTTTTTCAATGTAACATTAACATGCAAAATACGTTTACGAATGATTTCTTGCAGATAAATTTCAGACTACGGTATTGTAATAATCTTGAGAAATTCTATATGGACAATTTTCGAGTGAAACGAACAAGAAGGAAGTAGTAATTTTAATATCACGATCGGTTTCAATTATTATTTCTCAAGATTATATTACTGAAGTATACCTAAATATACCAGTTCGAAAAAAAAAAAAAAAAAAAAGAAAGAAAAGAAATGGAAAATCATTAATTCCCAATTTTAACATACTGTACTGGCAAATTAAAAAAATTTTAATTCTAAATTAATTGATAATTAAAGTACTACCGGTACCGAGTTTAATTAACGAGAACTCTTCAAAAATAATGTACAGTGTAATACTTGTAGTAATTTATTAAGATCATAGATGAAGTTTTTTTTTTTACTGTTTAAATATATTTTTCATGGTGTCAATAATATATTGTATTATTATTGGCACGTTTTAAAAATTTACTGTAATTTACCGTAAGATAAATAAATTTTCATCGCATTTTCAGCATGTTATACCGGCAGATGAAAAAATTTTTCTAACTGTGTAATGTAACAGTACAATGTCATGTACAGTAGTAGTCTTTGCCCATCATCTGGATGACGTCAACTTTCGAATCGAGTGACGTCGACATTTTTTAAAGCTCTTTTATTAAAAAATGGCGGCTTCACGAAGGAAGAGGTTGTTTCTCGTTTGGAAGCTGGGTCTTAAATTTTCATTTCAAATTATTTTAACTCTCTGCGGATTGACGGCTTTCGTAAATTCGGAAATAAATCTGTCAAAGTGAGTATCACTTCATTTATAAAAATTTTCTCTATCCTTGTAACGAGCGAAAATAGGAAAGATGAGCGTGCGCGATGATAACGTGGGTGAGGTACCGGGCATCCGGGTTGATCGCATCCTTACCGCCGCCGCAGCCGCTCATCTTTCTCCAAACGCATTCATTCCTCAATTTTTAAAAACGAGCCTCTGAATGAAAAACGAAATAGAAAGAAAAAAAAAATGAAGATCCATTCGTAGAATTAGTAAATTTTTTGGGTTGAGCTAAATTTTAGCCGCATTATTGTCGCATTTTGAGTACAAGGTTGTTGGCGAGTGAAGAGAGAGAGGATGCGGCTCATCGACGTAAATAATGGGAGCTAATGGAACCGAAGGCGCGGAAAAAATATTTTTAATTAGGCGAACGTTATAAATAATGATAAAGTGACATTCCGAGCTCATAATGTAAAATCAGGTGTTCACACATGTTTAATTAGATGAGGAAAAGTGGAAAACGCGCATGCGTAATCGCCGACTGCTTTCCTTCATTTAGTCGTATCCTCTTCTCCGTTAGCATCGTTCTGCATTGCCATACACAACAACGCTGGCGCTCGCTCTAATCGCCGTGTTTATTAATTTTCGTTAATTTTTATAAAAAAAAGAACGAAAATAAATATTTGAGAAACGGTAACATTAAATTGAGCGAATAATAGAAAAGGGAGATTAAATATCTGAAATTTGTGTGATTTTTTTCTTAAATGATTCGGAAAGCTTGTTGAATTTTTTTTTTTTTTAACTTACTGATAATACAAGGGCGTTTATTTAGTGAATAGGTTTTAGGTCCAACTGAATATTATGTATTATATGCAGTGGTTGGAATGGCGATGACGTCTCAAAGGAATTCGCATAAAAGATCGATTGTAAAAGACGGCTTTTTCCTTCCTCTTTTTTTCCACGTGGTTGGCGAATTTGTAAAGAGAGAGAGAGAGAGAGTGGGGGGCATTCATTCGAACGTTTAGCAGTTTACATCATAAATTTTAAGCTCGCTCTTATAAGCTCATGTTAATACATATAGGTAATCGATTATAGATTTTATTTTAAATAATGCGCATCGAGTTAAAGACCAAATTTAACTCAAGGAATTTTGGGGAGCAGAAAAAGAAAAGTACAAGTACTGTAGATAAAAATTGCACATTTAGATTACATTAAAATTTGTTTTAATTTATAAGAAATTTATAAATTAACTTTTATTATTTTTTTTTTTAATGTTTAAAAAATTAAGTTTAAAATAAAACGCTGTTTTTAAATTGTCCAACTTTAATATTTTAAACATTTTAAATTGAGTGAAAATTTTAAGAGAAAAATAAATTAATTTGCATAAATTAAAAGACGTTCAAAGATTTTAATTAAGTGGTTGGGAATTTATTTTTTTCTTTCTTCTGTTGATCAAATGGCGTGCAGATTGATGAATGACATTTATTTTGTAATTAACTTGCGTTTAATTGTTAAACACGGCGTTTCTATCTATTAAAAGCGATTTACTAATTTATCACGCGCACTCGAAATCGATTGTATGTGTGTGTGTGTGTGTATGTGTATGTGTGAGGAAAAGTTTTTAATTAATTTGTCGTCTATCTGACGTTTTGTAAACACTTTCATTACATATACGGTAATAATCAATTTCGCCACTTTGTTAAATTCGAGATAAGTCGATACTCATTCCTTTCACATTTCTTTTTCTTCTTCTTCTTCTACTTCTTCATCTCTCTTTTTCTTTCTCGCTCTCTATTCCGAAGTTAAATTTTCGTCACTCTCTAAGGCTCAGCCGGTATTTTTCTTCTTTTTTTTTTTAATTTTATTTCGCATCATCCTTCTTGTTTTCATCTTTTTTTTTTTTTTTTTTTGACTTTCCACCCACTTTTTCTACATCTTTCTGTTGTAGTCGCTGTTTTTATACAGTTTACGAATTTGTCGCGAATTGATTTTCTCGTCGGTTGCATGTGCCGGAAAGAGATACAGCGGAGGGCGGAGCGGGAGGTGTTGAGTTGAGCTAGAGTAGGGATGGGGGTTGGAGGGGTAGGGGGTGGGGTGGCGAAGAAGGAGAAAAATGATAGGGTTTTATATGTTAAAAGAATGTGGTGGGGAAGTTGTAGTGTAGGGGGTATGGAGCATGGGAAGAGGGGATGAAAGAAAACAGCCGCTTGTGATTCAAGATGGCTTCCGTTTAAGTTATTTAAACGTTATTTAGGTCTCATTTTTATGATGTCAAAATAATTTTATTTTCTTTCTCCCTGGAAGAAAATAATGTAATATTTTTTTTTTCCTGGTTTTTTACGATCTAATTTATTTCGTCGTTAAATTGTATAAAAAAAAATATATATATATATCGGGTCTATTATTAATTAATTAAATTTTATTAAAGGTTTAATTGAGCCGAAATAATTTTGCGATTAAAGACATTTTTTTTTAAATAAAAAAATAATAAAAATTAATTATACCGGTAATAATAATACCGGTAACGAATAAAAAATGTGAAGTAAATTAAGTTGTTTGTAAACGTTGATCACGCGTTCGACTATATTATTATAATTTGATATTGAATTAATTTTTTTTTTAAAATTAAATTGGAATATTATTGTTTGCAGTGTGAATCATTGCGCCACTCACATCGGTTACAAATTGTACGAAACTGCCAAGATTGTCACGTACATGGATCAGATTAAAAAGGTAACCAAAAAAAAAATATCTCAACTTATTGATTTGAAACATTTACATTCAATTTTTTTTATTGGGTATTTTATTTGATGGCGAACAGAGTTTCGAATCGTCTGGAGTTCGAGTGCAAAATAAAAATGGAACTCACATGGTGATGGAAATGAGCGAGGACATTCAAAAAATGATGGCCTGGAAAATACAAGCCATTCAAGTAAATTTATGACATTTAAACGGAGTGTATAAATTAGATGGTTTTAATGTGTAACGGTTTATGTAAATTAGAGGATAACAGACACCGCCGAAGAAGCCATGATGGGTTATCAGAATGAACCCGGTTTAAAGGTATATTTTGATTAATCGATGAGTTTTTTTATGGTGTAATTATGCATTTGGCAATTTATTTTGTTATTTATTGACGCAGTATGTATACAACAACGCCAAAACGCTAAATAAAAAAGATGGAGTAACGCTAACACTTGACAAAGATCCGCATTTTTATGACATTCCAGTCAACATTAAAAATAGTTCAATTCACGTCCCGACCAATGTTTACGACGAAGGTTCGTAATCATTTATTTTTTTGGCCTTTAAACATCGGAACTCTTCCTCATTTGCTTCGTTTATGTTTTTAGGTTCAGATGTAGTGAACGCTATTAAATGGTCGGAAAATCTAAATCCTATTTTCCAAAGCAATTTTCATTTGGATCCGTCTTTAAGCTGGCAGTATTTTGGCAGCTCGACGGGATTTCTTCGACAATACCCTGGTGAATACTATTGTTTAAATTTTTGAAAACGTAATGATTGTATTAATTTTTTTTGCAAAATATTTTTGAATAGCGATGGAATGGACGTCGGAAACAACAGATACGTACGATTGTCGAATGAGACCGTGGTATGATTCAAACCTTTCGAACATAATTCGCCAATTAAAAATTTTTTTTTTTATTTAAGGTACATCGAAGCGGCGACTCATCCAAAAGATATGATCATATTATTGGACACTAGTGGGAGTATGACGGGAAAAAGAAAAGAAATAGCTAAACACGTAGTTTTGAATATTTTGGATACTTTAAATGATGACGATTATTTTACTATTTATAAAGTATGTTACTAAATTTATTTAAAATGAAATTATTATTTATTTATTTATTTTGCTTATTTTAGTTTAATGACACGATTGAGTATGTAGTGCCTTGTTTCAACGATAGCTTAGTTCCCGCTAACATGGAAAACATCCGTGAATTTAAAAAACGAATTCAAAAAATTGAAACTTCTAACATTGCAAATTTCTCTCAGGTTTTGATTGCTGCGTTTGAATTGCTTCGAACTGTAAGATAACTGCCGTTATAAATTCTAGAAAGTATTTTAATCAATTTGTGTTTAGTACAATGAAAGTAAAGCCGGAAGTTCGTGTAACCAAGCAATAATGTTAATTACCGATGGCGCGCCACATATGTTCGAAGAAATTTTTAAAACCTATAATTGGCCACATCGCTACGTATGAAAATTTTTTTGTAACATATTTGAATGCATAAATAGTATTTTTTTTTTGTATTGATTTTAGGTGAGGGTATTTACATATTTGATTGGCCAAGAAAAGTCTGACGTGAAAGAAGTGATGTGGATGGCCTGTAGCAATAGAGGTATTTTAGAGAAAGTACAATAATAATAGTATTTGAACGCTTATTTAGATGTAATTTAATGTTTTTAGGATTTTATACTCACGTTTCTACAATTGCAGAAGCGCGGGATCAAGTTCAGGTTAATTTTGAATTTAAATGTATATTATTGCTGTTGAGAAACTTTTATCGAAACTTTTTTTTTTTTTTGTAATAATAATAATTATAGAATTACGTTACGGTTATGGCTAGACCATTAGTTCTTCATAACAGTCATGAAATAATTTGGACTTCCGTTTACGCCGACATTGCTGTAAACATGGAAATTTTTCTCTTTAGTCAAATGAAAATTATAAAATTTACGCATTTACAGGATCCGAAACTATCCGATTATTTATGGGAAAAAAATAAACGAAGAACTCGAAAAGAGCTACAAATTCAACGTCATCGCGAAGCACAAGATTTAAATTATCTAAGGGGTAACGACGATCCAGAGGGCGCCGCTTGTGAAGAATTTATGATGGTTCGAGATTCCGAACAGTTAGCCAGCAAACCAGACGACTGTAGCAGTAGCGAGCCAAACATGGATTCAGATGATATTATGATGGATGATAAGCCGGTAAGAAATATTTTATTTAAAAATAAGGAATAATTATAAAAATGAAGGAATTTTTATATACGTGAAATTAAGATTTATCGTTTAATGACAACTGTGGCTTATCCGGTGTTTGATCGTTCCAACAAGTCGGTAAATTTCCATTCCTTATTTTATTAATTCAAATGTATCTTTATATTTTGTTAAAAAAAAAAAAAGGATTTCATTAGTGAAATGAACATTTACTGTACAGTGTAGTGTGTTTATTAAAAGCTGGCAGTAATATTAGTTCAGAAAACTTAAATAATTAATTGAAGTTAATTAAGAGTCGCCGGTTTAATTAGTAACTAGTGCCAAAACAATCTTTTTTAGTACAAATACCAATATAATTACTAATTATTTGAATATGTTGGTTATGCTAATTAATAATTGCAACGGTTTAATTCCTCAAATCAGTATGATGGTCCATGGCACATCTTTAGAACGACGAGGTTTACACCAACGAATGAGGTAGTCTACTTTTCAGACTCCAACGGTCTTATTGTTTAGTTTATGTCTGCAATATAGTACATAATTTAAGAAATTTTATTAGTTATAGACTTCTAGCCAACAACGTTAGTATTGTATAGATTACAATTATTTATTTTTAGTACTTGAGCAGTTTTAAGTTAATTCAAAAAATATTTGTCTAGGTATCTTAGTCAGTATTATTGCTCCTCATAGTTGAATTTTGAATGAATTCGCTAAAATATTTTTAAGTTTTGGAATTTTATTGATTTCAGGATCGAATGGCTCATATTTTAGGAGTCGCCGGTACCGATGTCCCGATTGATGAAATTACGAAATTGGCTCCTGCATATAAGGTAGGCATTTTTTAAGTACAGTATAGGCTACTTATAAATAGTTATTAACTTAAAACTAATTTATTGATTTAGCTGGGTGTGAATGGATATTCATTTGCAATCACAAATAATGGCTACATTTTGTTTCATCCTGATCTAAGACCCTTTGTGAGAATTTTAACTGTACAGTATATTTTGATCGTAAAAATATAAACTTTTTATTTTATTTAATTTAGCATAGTGGCATTTTAAAACCTGATTACAATAGCGTAGATTTGACTGAAGTTGAACTTCGTCATAATGATTTGCCACCAAGGGTAATATAAATGTTTTTAAAATATTAGCTGTAAACTGATACGATAAAAATTAATATATTTTTTTTATAGGTCTTTGACGATGATTTATTAGAAGTATTATTTTTTTTTAAAATTTAAAATATATTTGTGACTTATTTAATTCGTGCTATTATTTAGCTTCGAAGAAAAATGATTGATGGAGAAGTTAGTCATACCAAAATGCTCGTTAAAATTCATCTTGATGATATGGTATTGTTTTTCTACATAAGGTTTAACTTTTTTATGTAGTTAATAATATACTGTATTTCATTTCAAAGAAAAGAATTGTAACTCGAAGGCAAAATTATTTTTTCTCATCTCTTGATAAAACTCCATTTAGGTAACTAAATTTTATGTTTATTATAAAATAAAACTTATGACTTTTTGTAAAAAAATTAAAGTTTTGCTATTGCAATGCCTGATAATTATGGCATGCACGAAGTTGTTGGAAAAATCAGTCTTAGCAACTACCGAAATAATAGTAATTATTTGAAATATTTTTAATTGGCCAGTAGGCTATTTTAAGTTTTTTTTAAAAAAATGTTTTATATTAATTTATAGATGTACCTCTAGACTATAAGCGAAGAGGCAAGTCAAATTTAATGGCTTTTGGAATTTTAACAATTATTAATTTTTTTTTATTACTTTTAGTGTTGTCATTATTTGAAAACAATGATTGGACTATACATCCGAACTGGTAAATGTCTGGTTTTATTGATGGCATATTTTGCTCAAAATATTAATTTTATTTTTTTAAATTTAGGGTTTATTGTCGTAACTTATACAGTAATCCCGATCGACCAGAACGCTCTCTTGAAGAAACCCTCGTTTATTTTCTCAACCAAATTCCGTTTAAAAATTTTTCTTGGGGAATTCATCCTCGAGTCAAACCTGTGCCGACACCAGATGCATATTGTAAGTTTTATTTAAACTTCATCTAAACATTAACCTTTGTTAAAAAAAAGAACCTTAACACTGAATTGAATTTGTTTTTTATTGCCATGCTAACAGTTCATAACAAGGCTACTAAAATTAATAGAGATGAGGTTTATTGTGAGTTTTTTGTGTGTTTGCGGGTGTCTTTATTGCTTTTTAATAATAACTTTTTTATAATTTGCTTTTTTTTTTCAATTATATTGTAGGTGATCAAGAATTAATTGAAAGTTTAGTGTTTGATGCCAACGCTACTAAAAACTACGATAAAGTTGGAATCATTGAAAACAGGTAAGAAAGTTTTGTGATTTCAAATATGTCATGCAGCAGGAGATAGAAGACAAAGTCAAACCTAAAATTTCTCCAAAAAAAAAAGATGACTAATGAAGTTTTTTTTGTCAAAATTGTATTTACGTAATTGAATTAAGTTTTATTGTGTCTTCAAAAGCCCGCTTTCACTTCTCTTGGGTTGGAAAGACAGGTAACGTAAATGCAAAGGAAATTTTTTATTGGATTTGGAATAATGATGCTGTCTTCATTTAATTGCGGTATTCAATTAGCGATTAACTTTTCTTATTTCTCTTTATTCTCTACATTCAAAACTGATTGACTTTTTAGCTTTCGGGTGATTTTTTTTTTATTGTTGCATTCGAGGAAATGATTAACCTATTAGTTCTATGCTGCCTTTGGACAAATAATAATAATATTTATAAATTTAGAACGATTTCAAAAATGGCGCATACTGTATTGTCAATTACCGTGAGATCAACTGACATCTGGATTTTATTAATCGTAATTTTATATTTTTTAGGAACTAACGTAATTTTTTTTTTTAAGGTTTAAAATAAATATTAATAAAAACAGTATTTCTGGAATTTTTTTAGTGTAGGCCTATCGAGATGAAGAAGTTTCAATTATTTTTCTTAGATTGACGACAATTTATTTACAGTAGATAGTTATTAAGACTTGCAGTTTTTTTAATCTGATAAAGCAAAATGTTGGTTAAACTTCTATGAATAATGTTTTTAATTTAATAATAACTTATTAACATTCTTATTAATCACAATAATAATTTAAGTCTTAACGAGCTTTTTTTAACGACTTTTTTTTAATTAAAGAACTTTATAATTTTTAACCAACATTTTAATATTATGGTGTTATGTTATGGATTTAATTAATGCGAAGTGTATGCAATCTTAATAGGCTGGTTTCTAATAAGAGGTTTTTAATTTTATTTTAATTGCAAACTTTTGACTGAAAACCGAAAAGGACATCCGCGGCGCAAAGTTTGGGCGTTACGATTAGTTTTGTAGCAACTAGAACTGGATTGACACGCTGGGATGAATTTGATCCAGACGCCCAGTAAATATTGGTTTTTTAATAATTTATTTTGTGTTATAAACGAGCAAATTATTTATTTTGTGTGTGTGTCTTAGAGATTTTATTCGCGTGAACAACAAAGCAATCGATGAACTTTGGTATAAGCGAGCCGTCGATTATCATCTCGTGGATAACAAATCGTTCGTGTTTTCGGTCCCTTTCGATGCTTGTTCGAATAACGAGTCCTTGGTGACTGCCACTTATGCCATATTTGTTGGCTCTCCGGCTTCCGGAATTCACAGAAAAGCGCCCGTTGCTGTTGTTGGTCTTCAATTTAAGCACGCCTATTTAAGCAAATTTTTAAACGGATTTTCAAATGTAGGCTATTTATAAATTGAATGCATAAAAAATAGTTTTGAAATTTATTTAAAAAAAAATTAAATAATCGATTTAAAATTTTTTTTTTTATTTAGATGAATTGTTCAAATAATGACGTGCACTGTTATTTATTAGATAATAATGGATTTGTTATATATGATGAAAATGCAGGGAAAGTAAGTACAGAAAATAATTATGCTTTTTACTACAAAATAATAATAAATTTAAATATTTTCATGGGTGTATTATTTATTGATTTAATATTTTTCTTGCAGATAGGGAAGTTTTATGGAGAAGTTACGGGTAATATTATGAATGTCCTAGTAAAAGCTGGAATATATAAAAGGTATAAGCTTTTTTAAAATTTAATTTTTAATTTTAAAGTCGGTGACTAATGATACCGTATTGAAAATAATTGCAGCATTCATATGGTAGATTATCAAGCAGTTTGTCTAGACGAGTTTTTTGTTGGCGACAGTGCCAGTATTTTATTAACGGTAAATTAGCTTTATAATTATCTAATAATTATTGTTTATTCTAATTATATAAATTCATATTTTCATGTAAAATTATTGTAGCCTTTTAGGCAATTAAAAGTTGTGTTTACGTGGGCTTGGTATAAGGTCATTACGTAAGTGTTTTTGTAATTTTATCTTGGAGAAGCAATTTTTTATATCTCTTTAATATTTTTATTATTTACTAGGTTCTTCTTGCATTATAATCTAATTAGTTGGTGGAACGGCGAATGTGTTTTGGGAGAGTGTAACAACGGTAAATGAGATTATTATAATGCTATTCAAAATAATAGCATTCTTCATGATATTTCTAGAAAACGAAAGCATTATTGAAAAGCTCAAAAAGTTTCCTAAAGAACGTCCAAGTCCTTGTGATAAAGACTTTTATTTATACGAGTTGAACCCTAAACGTTTTGCCGAAACTACCCCGCAACACGACCGTATGCACGAATGTAGTAATGGAGCCTGCAACAAGTAATTTACTACATTTTTATTTTTCAACTTTTCTTGCATGCTAGTAGGCCTAAGGCGTACATGATTGTACAGTGAAGTGTTTATGGTAAAGGGTTGTCGGCAAAAGCGTTCACAGACAAGATGGTCACGGCCTATTTAGCTTACCGTCTTTATTTAATAATTACGCAACATTACTGCGATTACAGTATTAAGATTTTATTTAACTCGAAAATATTTTTAATTGGCGTTCTAAATTTAGTTAAAGAATTTTATGACCCCTTTGTCATGAACACTCTGCCGGGAGAGGGGAACCCTAAGCCGATACCCGCGCTTCCGGCGGAAGTTTTGATAAACGTGCAGAAATGTATTCATTTTTTGTTATCATAATTTTGAAGGTTTTATGCAGTGCAACAGGTACCTCACACTAATTTAGTGCTATTAGTAGTCGAGGATGAATGGAAAAATGAAACTTCGGGCGGTACTTTATCGTTGAAACAAAAACAAATTGATTACAACGAGACGCAAATGTGCCATTTTCTCAAATTCAACATTTATAGAAAACGACCGCGTCAGTGCGTCAATTATCATCCAAAGGTAAATATCGTCACCCTAATGAGAAACCAGCGTAACTCCACTTTTTTTCAAAAATGACTTTTTGGTTCCATCTAGTGG
>JAQGAZ010003164.1:0-12987 GCA_034692225.1 Polydesmus complanatus
GGACTTGTAGACGTTTAAACTGGATTTGTAGAAGTGTAAACTGGACTTGTAGATATATAAATTGGACTTGTAGAAGTGTAAATAATTGGTCTTGTAGAAGTGTAAGCTGCACTTGTAGACGTGTAAACTGGACTTGTAGAAGTTTAAAATGGACTTGTAGAAGTTTAAACTGGACTTGTAGAAACGTAAACTGGATTTGTAGAAGTGTAAACTGGACTTGTAGAAGTTTAAATTGGACTTGTACAAGTTTTAACTGGATTTATTAAGTAAATATATTCTTTAGAACTTAATCGAGTTTTATTTGAAACCAAAAAAAAAACTTGCGCACGCGCAGACTCACTCAAATTTTCCTTCCCATCTTTATTTGTCACAGTAGCAGCCAGCAGCACAATGGATTGAAAGCCAAAATGTTAGGGGACCGGTGCGTTCCGGTTGTTAGTCCCGAATGGATAGAAGGAGGGATAGGAGGGGGGAAGGAGGGAAAGCATATGTCACCGTTGCAAATGTCATTCACACCTCATGATGATGATGATGATGACGATCATGATGACGTCATTACATACATAATAATCACAAAGTGAGGTTAGATGAGGTGGGTTGGGGTAGGGGTAGGGGTAAGGTGGGTGGGTGGAGGTGACACGTGATCCGGTGGCCATTTTTTTAATGGACACAATCGGTTTGTTGATTTAATTGAATACCAAATGTTGATAATTGGTTGACAGATGGCGCTGCTGCTGTAATGCGACACGCGTTTCACTCTTAATTTATTATTGCGCGTACAATTATTTTTATGATTATTTCAGTTTTTTTTTTTTAATTTTATATTACGTACATGTATTTGAAAAAGAATGAGGGTAGATGAGAGTGTGGAGTGGGGTTGGAGGTTGGAGGGAGGGGAAAAAAAAAGATTGATTACTTTTTGCGGTTTAAAAAAATAATAGTCTCTACTATTAGGTGAAAAATTAATACTCAATTTTATTTTTCTATAGAATCTATACTGAACCGATACTGTCATTTTTGAGTTTTTTTAAAAAAAAATTTTATTTATTTTTTTTTTTGAATAATTTTAATATTTTTAAATTTTGAATGTTTTGATTTTTTGGCTTTTAAATATTTTTTTTAAATAATTTTAAATTTGGAATGTTGTGATTTTTTGGCTTTTAATTTTTTTTAAGTAATTTTAATATTTTTAATTTTTGATTGTTTTGATTTTTTGGCATTTAAATACAGTATTTTGAAATTTTGAAATGTTTTAATTTTTTGGCTTTTAAATTTTTTTCTTTAAACATTTTTTTTTTATTTATTTATTTTTTTTTTAGTGCAGTAAATTTGATTTTTATTTTAATTAATTTTTCATTATTTCTGAATTTTAGAATTTATTTATTTTTTTCCCTTTTATTTTTCATTTTTTTTTTTTTTTGGTTTTTTTATTTTTCAGATTTTGTTTAATTTTTTGGATTTTTATAGAAAAAATGTTAAATTTGCAAATAATTTAAGTTAGTCGCTAAACATCAAAAAAAAAAAATATATATTTATGACGTCACTTCGATTATATAATATTTCCTTTTTCTATAAATTAATTATTACGTCATTCGTGTATTCTTAATTAATTCAAGTAACGATGTTTACTCTTATTAAATACAAGAACAAACGGAATAATCAATGTTGCCAGATGTTTCTCATAATAATAAAAAAAAATTATTAACAGATGGAAAATCGCTAATATTAAACCGGAAATGAATCTATTAATATTGTAAAAAGTAAATAAGAAAAAAAGCAAATTTATTTAGTTAGAAAAGTAATTTGCGAGTAGTGCTCATGCGCGTATAGGCAATTAGTGACGTCACGCAGAGGTAAGGAAGCGAGAAGACGACGCTAATTAGGCAACGAGTAGTAATTAATTGTCCGAGGTAACGCTCTCTCTCTCCCTCTCAATTTTAATAGCTAATTAGCTTCGTGGAATAATAATAAAAAATAATAATAATTTTTAATAAATAATAATTTTAATGAATGGTACAGGGTGCGTTTATTAGTCAGCTGTTAGGAGTGGAATTTGACGTTGAGCGCGTATTTGAGCAGCTGTAAGGTCCTCATCAGGTTCCAGTCGATGAGGTGGTCTGGGTTGAGAGGGCAAAGGGCCGTTTCGCTCACGCAGTCCGTGCCCGGATAGAAGCCTTTGCGTGCCGTTGCGTAGAACGAGTAGAAACGGTGGTGACTGGCGCAACTCACGTTACGCTCGTCGATGTCGTAATCCAAACGTCTGAAAAACAATAGATAATAATAATAATAGTAGTAATTACCTGTAATAAAAACCAACGTTTACCTATCGTTAATTATAATTATTTGTTTTTTCGAATAGAAATTACAGGGTGCGATTACGAACAGTTTGAATAACACATTCACACCAGTGCAGGGTCAAACTTTTATCAGGGGCCCTCTTATAGAGGTTAAATGAATACCATTCCCGCGTATAGAGGTATACTACTCTATTCTATCTTTCTTAGTAATAAAATTTTTAAAAAAAATTCACTCTTATAGAGGTTAAATAAATACCATTCCCACTTATAGCGTTAAAGTAACTTCTCTTTTCTGCATAATAGAAGAAAACAAGTTTTAACTCCCACTTATGAAGGTAAATAACTATTTTTCTTATACAGTAGTGGTAATATAATTTTTTTTTTGTATTTATATATGTAGAATAAATTTATTATTCCCACTTATAAAGGTTAGAAAAACTTATTCTTTTCATTTAGAGAAGTAAACTACGGTAATAGTTGTAATAAATGTACTGGCTTATTTTTCGACTAGTATTACGTAAAATGAATCGTTTACTCCCACTTATATAAGTAAAATATTTTGTCCTTTTCACTTCTAGAGGTAAACTTTTAGGTTCTTACTTATAGAGGTACTTATTATAAGTGAGGAAAATAGACTGCTTTAGCTACTACATCTACCTCTATAAGGTAAATAGATTTACTTTTCCCTCTTATACAGGTATAATCGTCTATTTTTTTCCACTTTTATAAGTGAAACGAATATATTATTTTTGCTTATAGAAGCCATACAACTCATTTCTCCCACTTATAGAGGGAACCACCTTTCTTATTCCATTAACAGAGGTAAAATATCTTTATACTTTTACATGATAGAGGTAAATTATTCTATTTTTCTCACTTATAGAGGTTGGCTATTACATTTTTCGTACTTATATAGGTAAAATGAGTCTATCACTCTCACTTATAGAGGTAAAATATTATTATATTATCCTTCTTTCTTTTCTTATTTATATTGATCAAATTAATAGTCTATTATTTGTTCCACTTGTATAGTATCGAAAAAAAAAAACCTATCATTCTCTCATATAGAGGATGTTATGGTTTTGAGAGGGTTAATATTAATTGTTATTAATTAATTAGATACTTAACGGGTCAAAATGTTGAAAGATGAGGTCAGTGAGTGGCGAGTACTTGTTCTGGCTCTGCGCGACCAGACACAACATCCGCTTCTGGCACTCGTCGTCCTTCAACCCCAGCCATTCGAAGAGTCCGGTTAAGCGGGATAAGCCGATGCCTATTCGCGTGGACTGGTCGAAATCGTTACACAGGCTGGACACTTCCCTTCGTCGTCTTCCGGCAAAAAAGGAGGGGAATTCGATGGCGTAGTTGATGGTCACGCCCCACACTGCCCCAAAAAAAAACAAAAAACGAACAATTTATTCGACTTATTATTAAAACATCCCTTTCGATTAATTAACATCCGACGTTAATAATGCTAGGGCTGTTCGAAAATTAAACGGACAAAACTTTTCTTTACGGTATAAAACTTAAACTACCGGAATTTTTACTTGTTTTAAATCGATATTTAAATCGTTATTAGAGCGAGAAAAAGAAAATTAAACCCTTACCAACGTCGAATTCATCTCCGATGAGTGTAGGAAAAGGCCACAAATATTCAGCTCGGACACCGTAGAAAAAAGCACACGAAATGAGCGCTACACCTACGACGGAAAATCTCTCCATTTCTTCGCCCTGTCTCTCTCTCTCTCTCTCTCCTTCAGAAAAAAAATATCTTCTTCAAGAGGGACGAAAAAATTATTAAAGAAACCGAAATAATTGTTGAGCCAACGTATTTATACTGGAAAGCCAGTCAAAAATAATTAAGGTTTAATTAGCTTAGTTATAACTTAATTAGTCGGGCCACGTCTACCCTCTTCCAAACAAAAATTTTAGGGTTATTTCCTTATAATAATAATAATTTTTTTTTTTTTTGTTCTTTAATTATTTTTAATTATTTTGTCTACGAGGTCACAAGTCAACGTGAATGAAGTGAAGTGAATGAGTGGAAAAAAATGTTGAAGTTCAACGTAGGAAAAAATTTAAATTGCATAAGAATTATTATTATGATTACTATACAGGGTGATTACCACAAAATTGACCCGTTTTGAACTTGAGTTATAAATTAAAAATTAACATAATACGCGAGTGATCGATTACGCGGTTTTTGAAATTTAGTTTAAGGAGGAAGTAAGTTTTAAGTAATAGGCCGAATTTCGAAATTTAAGAGCCATCATTTTAAAGATGCTTAATAATTATTATTGTCCCTCCCTGTAAGTCCCAATTTCATGCATGAAGCTATGAGCCATATTTTTACGAACGAGTGGCTTTTTCTTGTATTAGAAAAGCGTGTAAGAAATGGACACTTTTAAATTACACAGTTTATTATTAATTTATTAAGGAAAGCACATTTATAATAATATCACGTTTTTAATTTTAATAATCCAGACTTTTCTCTCTTCCATTCGCTGCTCCCTTTCTCTCTCTTTCCACTCCTGGCTGGTGTTGAGAGGTGTTGTAGCGCCCGCTGGTGGCGAATCGAGGAAAGAATGTTGAAAATGAATGTTAGATTATTTTTTTGAATTATTCGTATTTTGAGTTTCATAATGTAATCTGACATTTAAACACATAATTTTTTTTGTGATAATTTTATTTTGCTTTTCTGTAGGCTACAATCTTGTAAATATTTTTAGCATATAATAAATATACGTGCTAATTGATAAATAAAATATTGTTGACGTGTTAATAATAATTATTATTTTTTTTTTTTACAAAAAATTTTTTGCGAATGTTTATTTTTTTTTTCATCCATTAAGAGATTAAGTGAGGATAAAAATTCGAAAAGATCGAAAGATGGTGAGCAGGGCTTGGAGAAATCCCATAATGCCACCGATTAATCCCAGCACATTGGCTAACTAGAATAATAAATTTTCATTATGGTTGGAATTTGTTCTTCTTCTTTTTTTGTTCAATAAAATTTAATAATGAAAAAAAAAAAAAAAAAAAGAGATAAAGATCGATTTGATTTCGTGACAGTTTGGGTTAAAATCAGTTCGTTATATCGAGGGTTTTTTTTTTCTTTAATCCATAAACAAATACCGGTAATAAATGAATTATTTACCTGAACTTTTGGAGTTTCATAAAACACGTTTTCAATGTTTTTCTGCGTCGAAATTTTAATTCCGCAGTTTCCATCGGGATAACTTTTTTTTTTTTTTTTTAAATGTAAAAAAAAAAAAAAATTAAAATTACGAAATGAACTACGCAAAATCAAATATTAATTATAATTACATAATACGCCCGGTAGTCATTGTGCCGAACCAGTTTAAATACTTCCTAGAAAATCCCTTAATCGTAAAATCGAGATCGCCTTTTACGTTCTATTAATTAATTACTTAATTATTATGTTCTTCACAATAATTAATCAAAGTTTACGAAAGCATTTGTACTGACCAAAAGCTCGTATCTGTTTTCCGCCGTTGAATTAAATGTACTAGCTGAGACTCGCGTTTTATACGCTCGAGAACTAAGCAAAAATTAAAATTTAAACATGAAACATAAAGCATAAAAAAAGAAAGAAAATATTTTCTTATAATATAAATTTAAGTTAGAATTATAGTGGAACCGCTATTATCCCAGCCTTATTTCTTTCGGGGGGTTTTATATTACCAAAAATGGGACACAAATCAGTTATAAGAATGTTAGCTGTAGATATTAAGCGTGGTATTGGCCTTAATAGCCTATTATTCGTTCATCAAACGCTTTAATTTCTAATTTTATTGAGGATATTATTGTCCCCTTAATTCGAGGAGGTCCTATTCAGCTCGGATTATGGCGGTCCTACTGCGATTCCTTTATAATTACTCGCAATTTTGCTGACAATTGCATTTGTCAATGAGCAACTCCTCTTCGATCCAAGGACAATCTGAGACCAAAATAACGAAGACATAATTATTATTATTATTATTTTTTTTTTTTTTGGAGGAGCAAACTGCAAACATGGAATACAGTTAATCTTTTTTTTTTTAAGTGAACAAATAGGTATTGCAAAACATTATCAGATTGTAACTTGAATTAAGATTAAGCAAATTTTTTTATTTTTACTGAAAGGTTAATATTGCTCAGATTTATTACGCAGTATAAACTGGTACTACTCGTATTTAAACAAAAACTCACAAGTTGTGCATTGGTTTTCTTCACCCACATCGTACTTTCCTAACATGAGTGGCAGAAAACAAGTTCTGCATCTCACTTCTTCGTAACTTAACTTTTGATAACAACTTTCCAAACAACTCTTAAAGCGCAAAATAATGAATAATTAGGCATAATTTGTTTTTAAAAATAAAATTACTTTCATCGTGTGTAGATATTGTCTGTGTTCCTCTTGGTACACGCTCTTCTCTCTCATCTCAGCATCTGCTCCATCCACGCAGTTGCGGGAGGAGAAACGGTGCTTCTCGGATGTAAAAGTGATGTGGTTGAAGGAGAAGGCCCTAATAAGGTGAGTGGTCGAGGGGGTGAACAGGGGAGCGGTTCCTCTCTCGTGGAGGTGGACCATAATCCCAGGTAACCCGTTTCTTGCAATAGGAACTTCGAGTTGATTGAAACTCAATACCATTTCCACTTCTGAAATCAAAATTTATGTCGATACGAGTAACTTTTTATTATTGTTACTTTATAATAATACCGTCGATTGGGCTGTTGTTGTCTGTATTATTTAGGGAACCGTGGTTAAAAGTAGCGCAATTTCCATATTTGTGGTTGTTAAACTGAACGAATTGCTCTCTAAACGTATTAAAAATTCATTAAAACATTTCATTTTTTTACGTAATAAATGTAAATGTTTTTACCGTAAACAATTGTAACTTAGTCCACGGTTTCTCCAGGTACATTTTTTGATATAATCGTTCATTTTAAGACCATTTTCCTCTCGTTCTTTGCGGCTTCCGGCTTGGAGTTTGCGGTGAAGAGTATCATAATAAGGGGTATTCTGCCAAATAGATAAATAAATAGTAAGCTGCGATAACAGTTGATAATTATATTTAAATGATGTATGAGCAGTGGTTTATTCCTTGTTAAAATGAGTTATCTATTTATAAACCTATTTATTTTAAATATGGATTTGTAGAATATTTTACTTCTAGTTAAAAAAAAAAGCCCAATGAAGTGTTATAAAAATATCCGCTTACTATTAATTCGTTTTTAGAGTACGGGTATGATTTTGATTGGTATTTTGATAGTTCGATCTCCATTTCTTCAACGATTCGGCGAATAAACTCGCTTTGGTTGTTGATTTCGTTCCAAAGAACCGGAACTCCGCTGCACACAGTGACTGCGGGAAAGCTCCGGTTCCAGTTAAAAGATGAGTGTTGAACCGTGGAAAAACTATAACCGATAAAAAAAAAAATAATAATTAAATAAAAAATAAAGGATAAAACTAATGAAATAATTTAGTTTCATTACTTTAAATAGTCATAAATCAAATTCATGGACAAAATTGCGGATAACAAGGTTAAAGCCAGTGTTGGCAACAGCCACAGCAGCTGCTTGGTCACTACCAGCCCTTTTCGCAAATTTAAGCAATGTTTGGCGTCTACAATAATTATTATTACAATTAAACTGTTGCGTTATACTAAATTGGGTAAAGAATAATTGTTTGGTTGTTTTTACTTTGAAGTAATTTTAATTTGCGTCTCGCCTCACTAGAGAATGCAGACTTAAAATTGCTTATACAGTTAATTAAAATTTGTTTAAAATTTAAGGCTATACCTGAAAAAGTAAAATATTTCTAGAACAGTTATCTGCAAAGCTTTGAATGAATAAGATCCGAAGAATAGGCAAAGGGAACCACCGATTGTACCAATTAGACCAACCGTCTGAAACAAACCGAATAATGATGGGTCATTTGTAAAGTACAGTAGTAGGTCCTATATTACGTTACCCCCATCAGCAGTTTTTCATTTTCAATCGTCTCTTCGGTCGACTCGTACTCAATTTTGACCCTGAAAAAGAGATCGTCGACTTGCGGTTTCCGCTTATATTTTTCTATCATCGGACCATTTGTTAAAACTTTTTTATAACTATCGCTAAATATTATTTCCCCGATTTCTTCTTCGTCGGAAATACTTATAGGTGCTCTCGTACGGGGCTTGACATCGTTATTTGGTTCCAATCGATCTATGAATGTGGCATCTTCTACGCTCCATTCCCATTTAAAATCTCTTAATTAAAAAAAAATCATTCATTACAGTCATTATTAAAGCATTTGCGGGCATTAAAATGGTAATGCACTATCACATTTAAAATTAAATAGGCCTACTTGAAATGTAGTAGTACATTAAATGTGGGTTTATGCTTTCTCAACTTTTGTCATTTACGGTTCAATTTAGAAATTTTGTATTTACAGTATTTATTAGAGTTTTGACAAATATATTCTATTACACTTCCATTTAACTAATTGTCAAATTATGGATCGATAGCTCTTACTCGCACAATGGTTTGCAGTCGCACATTCCAGAAACGTCGAACGTGAAATCGCCTCGGCACACTAATACATAATTAACGTAACAATTTTGTGTTCCTGTGTCTTATTAGCAAAGAATGAGGTACATGTACCTGTGCACACTGGAAATCGATAGTCGTTTTCTGCGAAGTGAAACTGAGGGAGAATGCAACCGCACTGCTCCATCGTCAAGTTCTGGTAGCAAGAGGCCAAACACGCCTAAAGCTCATTCGTAAGAACAAAACTCAAGTTACTTTTTATTATTAAGCAGAAGTTTACTTCGTAAGAATATTTGGTTCCGATTCCTGGAAGTTCTTTTCCAAATACATTTTCATTTTCGAAACAATCAATGGAGTTTAATATTTTCTAAGTACATTTAAATATAAATAATTATTATAATATGAGAGTAATAATAAAAGCTCTCGTTCCCATATTTCCCTCAAAGCTTTGGTTTAGCGCACTTCTCGCTACACTAGGCCTGCTTTCGTGTCTAAATAAGCGCAAACAATTCGCTTTATTCGAAGATGAAGCTTTCAAAATGTTTTAAATTATTATTACCCGCGCCCCAAACTTTGAGAGGGAGTATGGAAACAAGGACCTATAATAGTCTTAAATAAGGTATAAGTAGCTTACTTTTTTCAAATGAATGACATAAGTACCGCGGTAGTGTCCGAAAATTAAATTTTCTTTGAAGAAAATGGGCGAAGTTTCCGGTTTATGAATCACCATAACGAACGTTGCTTGTCTTTGGAATTCGTACATGAACTCTTCATACAAAATCCCATCAAATTTGATTCCTATAATTTAAAATTATGCCACCAGCGGGGAGAAGGAATTAAAGAAGTAAATAATTATAAAGGCAATAATTCAAGGGAGCGATAAGCAAAAGCCCAATGTCTTGAGAGAAAGGTGGTGTAGCAAAATTAAATAGATAAGAGTTCCGTAAATCGTAGGGGTAGCGTGTCTCAGAACGAGAATCTAAGTAGAACTACACTCGGCCAGGTTTTTTTAGACGAAATAGTAATTTGAAACAGCATGAGCTTGTGTATGTTGGCTGCATGCATAGCTTATAACGGTATTGTACAATTGATAATAATGTTTATTAGTTTTGTGATTGTAGTAGAACCTGAAATTACGAGGATTTTATAACCTGACAAGGTTACAATTTTAACAACTTTTAAGGCAGCAAAAATTTACCAATGTAATAATAGTGTATTAATAAATACATATATTTTTTTAAAATTATGTTTATTAAAATTTAATTTTTAATATCTGTTATTAGAAAGACAAAATATATAAAAACCTGTGAGTGGAGTGCCTAAGTCGGGTCTATCTCCGACGCTAATCGTTTCGCAATCTCCGTAAAAATAATTAAAATGCTGATATTTTCTACCAACAATATACACTTTTAATGAACTTGAACGGTAATTAATTTTGGATTAAATTACTTGCAGGGAACATCAAAATCTGTGAACGTGCAATTCTGCACAATGCCCGTTTGAAATGGGTGAGCTTCGGGGGTGAAATACGGTTTCTTAGCGAACGTTAAAACTCGGATATACTCCATTTCGTTTCTTTTCAAATAAATTGATTTTTCCTTTCCGACTTCCGGTGATACGATTTTATTGTTACAAACGGTCACATCCGGCAGTTCCAAAGGAAATCGTAGTCTGCTCGAAGTTTCGATGAATTTCTCATATCTTAAGTTTTGAAAAAAATAAATAAATAAACAAAATATTTAATTTTGCATGTTTTTGGTTTTACTTTAAATAATAATTGAGAATGAAGTAAGAATGTGAGAAAAAAAGAGCGAGTAAAATGACAACTATTGAATATTTCTTGAAATTTTTGAAAGAAAATCCTTTTAACACAAACATTTTGTGAAATGGTTGTGATAAAAATGAGCTTAAAAGTATCATTTATATTATTTTTCGGGTTACTTTTAATCAATTATTATACAGTAGGTTTAAAAACAAAAACAAAAAATTCTATTTTAGAAAAATGTTTTATTTATTTAATACGAGTGGAAATTTCATTACCGGGTTATTAAAAATTAAACGAACGGAGAAATTATTCTTTTATTCACTTTTACAATTTATTGGAAAATATAATATTACTTTCTCCGTAATAAAAATGTAACCTTTCACCAATAATTTTAAAAATTTAAGAGGATTAAATTATTATTTCCGGCGGTAGGGTATTATTTTTTATTATAGAGAAAGATATTGGATTTAATAATTCATACAATGAGTTTGAAAAACCAATAAAAGTGTAAAACTTTAAAATAATCCATTCAAATGTTTTCTCTTCGACTCCATAACAACGCTTTGTTATTACATTTTAAGGGGTTTTTTTTTGGAAGGAAAAGAAATAATTTATTTATTAAATAATTCCGCGGTTCTTTTCTCTCTTTTGCCCGCCACACTCTTCGCGATGAAGCTCTAGCTTTTACGTAAGAAGAATTTACTTAAAGATAAACGGGTATTAATTAAAAAAAACTTTATAAACATGTAAAAAAAAAAAAAATAACTAAGTAGAAATAATTTTTAGAACTTAAATTATCGATTGCTTAATATCGATTTGGCAAAGCGGATAGTGCTGATAAGGTTCGTTTAACCAAATGCACAGATGAGGAGACCAGGTTAAGTTCCCGTCGTAGAAGTACATGATCCCGCAGCGTTCTTCGGGGTAGGGGATGAAGGGGATGAGTCCCGTAGTGGGGCCGGTGTAGCCGTCGAAAGGGCTTCCGTCCGTCCACTGCCAGTGCTGCCCATTGGCGTTGTTCCTCAAGCCTAACCAGAAGCAAGCGGTGGGGTGACGAGCGTAGGTCCGATTCAAATGATCGGTGACGAAATCGCTTCTCTCCTTATCCTTCAACTGGGCCAACTTCATCCCTTCCTCCGCGCACAATTGGTTGGCCTCGGCCCAATTTAAACGCTTTTCGAAGACGAAATAAGCCGTTCGGTTCATGTGGAAGCATCGGTCGGCTTTGCCGCAGTTTAAATCTTTAATTAAAAAAATAATTTTAAAGATTTTTTTTTAAGGTTTAAAAATTTTAATTTAATGCACTTACATTCGCAATTTGCACCACTGGTTGGGGGAGGACATTTCCTACAGCGATAGCTGTTTGTAGATAAGGCTATACAGTTTTCGCCATTTAAACAAGGGTTGGGGTTGCAAACGTTTGAATTCTTGAAAAACAAATATCAAATTAAGACGATGATTAGATTCTTTTTTTGAAGGATGACTTGCAGCAATAACAAATTATCTCTATTTTTGTATGACTTTTTTCAGCTTAATTTTTGATTTTTGCACCGAATGAGTGAAATTTGCATGTAAAAATGTCATTCCTAAAAAGCAAGGAGAACATTTAAAATTTTTGAGCTGTTTCGTTTTTGCTCCAAAAATACTCTTTTGAGAGCCAAATAAATATAGAAAATTCCTAATTACTGCAAATATGGTTTACTGTTATGTAAATTAAAATTTAGCTGCGAAATAAATGGAATTTTCTACCCTCAATTTTTCATTTATAAGTATTCTTCCTTTCAACTTGGTAAACAGTTGACATTTTCCGTTGAATAACATTTAAAGTACTGTACACTCAAAAAGACAGAAAATAAAAATATGCTGTTATTTCTGGAAGTTTCTCCTTCAATTTTAATGAGCAAATTGTACTTACATAATTCGATGTAAATTTTTCATCAGATCTAAATTTACATTTTTTTTTTTTTTTTTTTGGAAAATTATAATACGAAATTTCAAAAAATTATTTCAAAACTTTATATACATTGTAATAATTTTTAGGTTAATAAAAAAAAATTTGACTCACGTTTTTTGATCGTTTTCAAAAGCTGAATTGAGGCAAAAATCCAGTTTGAGCATATTTTGTATAAATCTGTCAACGGAATGATTGGTCCAAGCGATAACTTTCGACTCGCACATTGAAGTGCATTGTGACGTCAGTTCACTCGTCACTTCTTGTTTTTTAGCCTGGCTCATTTTTTTTTTAATTAGAGAAAAATAATAGAATCGTTTATAATAATTATTAAATTTTTGTTAATATACCTGATCCAACTTCTCGCTCATTTTAAGCAAAAGTTCTTTAACTTGAAAGATTTCGTTGGTTTTTTCCTCCAGAGCTTGAAAACGAAC
>JAQGAZ010003165.1:0-12985 GCA_034692225.1 Polydesmus complanatus
ATTCCTGTATACGGTTGTTTGTTTATTTACTATAAATTTACTATAATTTAAAATAAATTTACTATAAAAGAAGGGGGAAATACGAGTCAACATTAAAACTACAGTACCCATAATTAGATCGAAATAATTTTAAATTATTTCGAAGTTAAACGCAGATGTAGAAAACTATAATATTTCCCTGTTTATGATTTTTTTTTTTAAAAAAAAGCCTAATTCCAACAATAAATTGTTAGTTTTGAAAATATACTTACAAAAAAATTTTGAAATAATTATGCAATAATATAACGTTAAAGTATTTGAATGTTAATAATACTAAAAAAAAAAAAAACCTTGCTTTTATAAAGAAATTTACATTAAGTAATTTCTTAATACGATGTAATTTTGGTGACGTTATCAGAGCGTGGATTTTTTGTCACACGCACGCGCAGTGGAGCATTTCAATGACAACTTTCTATTATTTTCCATTTCCATTTTTTTTTTTTTTTGCTTTATTAAAAAAAAATATTTGCAGTATATACAGTAGAAAAAAGAGGATTTATGTTTATAAATGCTAGTTAGCAGTTTCTAATTAAGAGTGTAAGGTGTTCTATAGACTATCGCTTATTAAGTGTGAAGCGATTAATTAAATTTTTTAATCGATGTTCAAACTGAGCGGGCGACGTTTTGCTTTCATTAAAAAACCGAACTATTTTTATTTATTTACCGTATTATTTATTTTTTCTTCCATTTATTTTTTTTTTTATTTATGATTTTGTTTTTGAAATGATTATTAAAGGCTGAGGATTAATTGGTATGTTTGTTTTAAGCCACTCCTATTCCTCCTCCTTCGACGATTTGAATATAATTTTGTAGCGTGGTAGTAGTTGTTCGGGCGGCAGAGGTCACCGCGGGTTTAATTAGCGGCCCTGCTCCACTCACTCGCTACATTTGGCCAGGTGATATTCTCGTTCAGGTCAACTCCTTCTCCTATCACTCACCCTCCTTCCACCCGAATAAACGTTTTATCTCTTTTAATTGATTTCTCTCCTCATAACCCACCCTCCCACCATTATCTTTGCTATTAAAAAATGTCACCTTATCGAGGGGGAATTTTTTTTTTTTTAATATATAAATTAATTTATCGATTTTATCTGTTGATTTTTATCGATTAATTTAGTGAATAAAATTTGTTTAAAATAAACATTAATGAAAATTAAATACAGGACGGGTAAGTTACTTATTATCTGTGAAGGAGGACATTTCTGCTCGAGGATAAAGAGCTGCGTTACATTATTAATATTTTGATGCGGCTTTTGCTTAATGCTGTAACTTATAAGCGTGAAAATGTAGCTGAATGTCAGAAAGCTGACTTAAAGATGCACATATAAGTAAGATAAAAACGACTTCTTATAGCGCTAAATGGCGGCATCAATTTCACGAAATCTTTGGGCAAACAAATTTTTTCAGTTTAGCGAAATAATTGACAAAAACAAAATTCGCTGTTCAAATGTGTAACGAAATTCACTCTACAAGGCTTGCTCGAGTTTGTCAGTTCATTGAACATTGAATTTCAGGAAACTATAATTTTATAAGTATTAAGTAAGTAAATAACCAAGTAGCCTAGATTATCAATAAACGATTGAAAAATGGCTATTTATTTTTATTACGAAATTAATATTGAACATTTGTTTTTTTTATTTGACCGTAGAAAATAAAAAAAAATGTTAATGGAGTTTTAAAAACTTCGTTATATCGAGCTAAAGTTTTTACCTTGGGAAACTAGTTAGTGAGGCGAAACGGAAAATTTGGTAAAAGCGACAAAACATGGGGGGGAAAAAAAAGCATTAACTTTTTCTATAGAAAAATATACAAAATAACTCGTTTTTGTGAGAATTTTTTAGTATTAACATTTGTATTACACAGAACGTTTTACAATGTTATAACAATTAATATATTAATTTTATTTTGCTTATACTCGTACATTTACGATTAAATTTGAGAACGTGTTTGAACACTACATGTACCGTAATTACATAAATCGATAGATTTATTCGTTTTTTCACGGTTTTGCTATAAATAAGGAAATGTAGAACATTTTTTTTTTTGTTTGGGAAATGTTTTCTTTTTCTTCCATCCCGCGTTTGACGGCTTTGTCATTTTTTAGGTTTAAATTTTATGGCATTGGTAGAGGTGTCTTGCCTGCATTTCAACTGCAGTGATGCGTAGCAATTTCAAGCATTTTGAAGGTTTCGAGTTTCACATAAGCGTTTATTACAATGTCATTTATGTCATGTTAGATACAATAAGCCGGCGAATAACTCCCGCTTCCTCCCACACCCAGCGCCAGAAAAAATGCTGTTAAACACGTAAAAATTGAATGTTTTTGTTGTAACCGGATGTTTAATGTGATTTTATTGCGCGTGCACCGAAATGATGGAAGAAAGATTCGAATTGGTGGCAATATCCTCATTAATTATTTTTTTTTTAATTAATAGCGCTTTTCTTTTTTCTCCCCTTTCCTCGTTTAATTCAAATATTCACTTCTCTGGTCGCTTCAACCAACACGCTGACAGTTCAAGTGTGAAGGGTTAGTGTCCCTCGCTCGCTGCAAACATTCAATTATTATTGTATCGCATTTTTGTTTCCGAATAATAAATCTATTCCTATGCAGTTATACCACGGTAAACGCACACAACTCATGCGTAAGAAATATTAACACTTGTGCCGTATTTATACCTGATATTCTGGACGACTTTTCAGCTCGAGCACAGCGCTGCGTTAAATTTCTCAAACAAATTCAGCTTAGAAATTACTGAGGAAAGATGGTCTTATTCTGAAAATGTCGCCGAATTTATAAATCAAGATTTAAAAATTTTGGTGGCTACAGACGATTTGTTTTGGATTAATATCAAACCTTAAACGAATTTTAAAATGATAAACGCAACCCCATAAATTTGTCCGTAAAACGTATAGAAAAATTACATCATTCCGAATTCACGCATTTATTTTTTTTTATTATTTGAATTGTAAGCGCTTATTTTAGTGCTTATGCAATTTACACGTTATTATTCGTAGATATAATTGATAGCACTTTTCTTGTTTTTTAATTGTGATATTATGTAAAACATTATTGAAAATGGGTACTTGTAGGTTTTGGTGCAGCGGTTTGCAGTACTGTTGTTTGTAATAGGTTTTTAATTTCCAATGATTGTATTTCTTCATTCAGAAACTACTTGTGGGTTCTCTTGATGAATTTTCAGCGTGAAATCTTTTTTGAGCTGACATTCAGCTACATTTTAACGCTTATAATTATTAGATTACTATCTGTTCTGAGTATTGTCTATCCGAAAACTTGATGAATTTGAAAGTTTCAGTAGTAAGCAGAAGCAGTAGCAAGTATTAAAATCTGCTCCGGCTGTTAAGTCGCTCGAAGAACCGGACATTATACTTTTTTTTTTTCTTTGAGCAAACAGAAATTATGCTTAGAAAGCGATAAAAAAAATTGATTCTATGGGGAAAAGTAATGTTGCACTTTTAAAGTGGTCTGTTCGAAGAATTTAGTTTTTGAATGCAGCGTATTTTATTTATCTCATTAAAAGTATAATTTTGATACTGGTAGTACATAATTACTGTATGCAGTTATTAAGTCTTACGAGTACAGTATTTTTTTCTATTACTGTCAGTATTTTGTTAAAAATTGCTTAATTTGTTTTTAAGAGATTTTGAAACTACAAAGGAAAAAATTAACTTCTCATACAATATAAGTTTTTTATGCATTATTATTATTTTCGTAATTAAAAATATTTGAAAGAATCTTTTTTGGAGCGGAAATTGCGGTGGTTTTTTTTTTGTTTAGTTTTTAACTCCGACTGAAGCGTGAGTTTCGACGGCGAAAAATAGCAATTGAAGCGTGGAGTAAATAAACGTTTATTTTTATATTTTTTTTGTCAAACTCGAAGAAGATTCTTTCGGAAACCGTTTGCGGTTTACGTTACCATTTTCTAGCTTCTAGTTAATTTCCCCGGCTGAAGCATGAGCGTCTTCGGCGAAAAACATCAATTGAAGCGCGGAGTAAATACTCACTTATTATTATTTTTTTTTTTAATATTATAAAACTCCAAAATAATTGTACGCGAAAATGTTTACAAGTTGTTTACTTTAAACATTTCTTGCTACTAGTTAATGATCGGTTTAGTAATTATTATCACAAATGCTGATTTTTCTCTTTCATGTCCGATTATAATATACCTCAACCAACGAAGACGAGAAAAAAAAAATCACGCTTAGGAAAATATTTTCCCATCGAAAATTACGATTTAGTCGTTTACATAACTCCAATGTGTGTGTGTGCGTAATCGAGAATTTTACGATCAAATCGTGTACCTAATTCGCATCATGTTTTTTTTTTAGGTCTTTTCAATTTAACTTTTTTATACGTAAAATTGTTGCATTTTTTTATTACTAGATTTAAATGTATTTTTAAAAATAAAATAAATGTACACGTAATTAGCGATCACGCAAATATTTGTAGGCCTACTCGTACATTGAAAAAAAAAATCATTAAGTTTACATAATTTTATTTTAATATACCGTACGGATTAATTTGCATAAATTTATGTTTATAATTTTATTTCTTTTTTTCCCCGATGCTTTGATCATCATTTTTTTTTTAAAAAAAATTCCTTTCAAATTGTTTTTGGTACCGGTACTCATGATTTTTTTAATTTTTTTTTTATGGTTTTTTACTATAAAATATAACCCATTAGCAGATGCTCTTGTTTTACTTATTATTATTTGGGGAGAAAAAGATTTAAAAAAAAAAAATAATACGAGGCTGGAACATTTTTGAGTCGAAAACTCGTTTTTGCTTTTGACGAAAACTATCTAGAAAACATAAATTTAAAACTCGTAAAAATTGAGAGAGAAAAATAGAGATAATTTTTTTTTTTTTTGATGGGAAAAGTTTAATTAAGCGAATTTGGATCGATAATAGCAAAAATTACAATTAAGATAATGATAATTAAGACACGAGTAGCCGTTGTTGGAAAAATCAACATTACAACTTCATCTTTCAAATTACTTGACACGTGATAACTTTTTTTTTTTTACTTTTTCCTTATAATGTTATTATGCATTATATATATAAAAAAAAAGATGGAAAAAAGTTTTATCAAGTTGAAGATAAGTTTGTAGAGAAATGACTGTAAATCATATCTTACAAGTCTCTTCGTATAGTAAGGCTCATATAGTAAGACTATTATATCTCTGAAACAACGCATTTTTTAATAGGCGTAATTCGCACTTGTTGATACTGTGAAAGCCTCTATCGAATAACCAAATCTATTTTTCCCACGCGCGCTCTTTTCTCACATAAACAAGTCTGCACCAACCAATATTTAGCATATTAACTATGTTTACAAAAGCAAAAAAAAAAAAATTTCCAACACGTTTTATGATACCGGGTGGAACTATAAATTGTATCTCCAAGTTGGTGTGCTGACGCTTAAAAAACAATACTACATTTTTATAACACACACACAGACACAATACAGTACAATATAACAATATGAGGAAATGAGAATGCTTGTACTGATACCTGTAGAAATTCGGCTAAAAATGAATTACAATTTGCATTCTAATATAGTTTTTGATTTACGTTTAGAAATTCGTTTCGATCGTAAAATAACTATTTTTTTTTTTATGTTTCTAAAAAATTATTTGGAATTGGAAATAATGAATCAATTTTTTTAAAAAATATGTTTTAAAAACATGTAGTTTAAAAAAAAAAATTGCAGGTGTTATTTACTTTTAAAAAAAAAATATTAATTTGAAGAGCAAAATTTGAATAAGACATAAATTTTATTTAAAATAATTGAAGTGAAATTAATTGTCTTATTTATGAATTTTTTTTTAGGTTTATTTAAAAATCAAATACCGGTATTTATTAATTATATAAACATTTTTCATTAAAAAAAAAAAATGTAACAAAAATCAATATTAACACGCATATATTTAGCACACCTGCGTTTCAATCCGGAAATGAGATTTTTTATTAAAAAACAACCTAAATAAAAATAGAAGCTAAACCCTATCATACCGTTAAAATAAATAAATAAATTTTTTTTTCTTACCATAAAAACGATTTGAGTGGTAACCGCCATGTTTATCAGTTGAATTTCAAATAGGAAGTTTATGTAACTGCGTGGAATTAATTAAAGAAGGAAAAGAAAAAAAAAAGCAAACAAACGAACAAACAATGTCGAGTATAATCAATAGAGTTGACTTCCGGTCAAGTGGATTTGATGACTATTCCCCAGGGTTTTACACGAGACATACACGTGGGGTTCATGATGTTGTTCGCGCGCACACGCGTCATCCGAAGCGAGTCCTGAAGCAAGGAAGGAGAGAGAGGATGGTTAAGGGCAATTGGGCGACCGGAGGCGACTGAAGCAAAACAAGAGAGAGAGAGAGAGATGCACGTGAACGTCTTTCCTCAACAACCAGACGGAAAGTGTATAAGTCGTTGCGCGCGGTACATGTACAGGGTCAATGCGAACGTGTTTACCTCTTCTTTTTCAACACTTCCCTCTCCTCCCCCTTTTTTTCCTTATACTGTACTTTTTACCCCCCCCTCCCCCACTTCCACCCCCCCTTAACGATTACCTTTACCTTCACCTTGACTTATCTTTACCCAACTACAAGTTACAGAAGCGCGCTCTACACATGCACCTGAGCCAATCAGCGAGTGTTAGTGACGACATTGAGTGGGCGAGGTTTGTCTAGTTCCGCGTTCGTCCGCTAGGTAATTCCACCTCGGTACTCATCATTACTTAAGCGTAATGGTGTAAGTGTATTTGTATTAGGTATTCACCTAAATGTCTGGCGAACTTGATTTATTGGATTAGGATAGGGAAAAAAAAGTTTCTTGAATTCTATTAAGCAGATGATTTTCAATCGGGTGCGAGATGCGTCTGCCAAATTTAACAATAGGCTTTGGTTAGATTTATTGATTTAGGATAGTTTAATGAAAAGTACATGTAAGTACTTTTTATGTTGGGTAACTAATTATTATAGATATTGTAAATGGAAAGCAATTAAAATCGAAGAAGAATTGTATGTGCTTAGGCTGCATTCGTGCAAATATTTAGTGAAAACCACATTTTTGATGACCTATTCAGAAGATTTTAAAATTTAATTAAATGTAAGTGGAACAGGATAAATGATTATCTAAAAAAAAAATAATAATAATAAATTAAAAATGCTGACGCACCAGTTTTAAGCGTGCGGAGGCTAACTTCCGGTTTTCATCAGTTCCTGTAATATTCGTTTTTTTTTTAATAATAAAAAAAAATGGTATAAAAGCACTTGATTTAAAAAAAAGGAAAATTTGAAGAGCGAGACAAAAATTAGATAATTAATTCCGTAGTTTTATAAATACTTATTTTCAAACTTATATCATTTACAGAACCCTTGCAAATTATTGTAATTAAGGTGAATTTAGAATTTTTTTTTAAAATAGGAGGACACTAAAGTGTTGATGGTAATCCTGCTTTAAGGGGTTTCTTGAAATCTATGCAGTTGTGTAATTTTACTAAATTTTATGATGTGTAGTTGCGATATGGTTTTGAAGTTGATTGGGCACTGGCATGACGTCGCCATTTTGTGATTGTAACATTTTGTACAGGTTGAGTTTGACCTTTAACGCTTGTTTTGGGGGTTGATCAGTGGAATAAAATTTTGAAGTGTGGGGACGGCGTTTCCTTATGACGTCACTTTGAAAAAAGGTTTGGGAATTATGCTACAGGTATCTCTATAAAAAAATAATACAGTAAGGTTTAATGAATTTTTTATTTACAATTGCGCTTTTGTTATCATTTAGAAATCTATTTTCATTAACGTTCCTATAGAAATAATTACCAAACTGTAAGCTGTGAACAATATTCGCACCGTGCCAAATTTGATTTACTTTGAAATTTTACCACTTTTTTTTTTTAATTTTTATTTGCGGTTTATAAGCCTAGTCATAGGTTACAGTTGACGTTAATATCGAATTATTGTATAGAAGAAGTAAAAAAAATTTAGGAGTGTTTTAAGTTCCTCTACAAAAAAATGTGAAACCGCAAGAACTTTTTACACGAATAAAGTTCTTTTTAATGCTTATTTACTATTTTTTTTTTTAACTTAGGATATGAACATGCTACGTTTTTTTTTATGAGCATCTACACATTTTGTTACAAATTAGTATTAACTGTTCTAATATATCATCATTATTATTTTGATGACTTTTTTTTATTAAAAAAAAATTGCCAATTGAAGTTTCTAAAGCCAATCAATATTTAAATATTTCAGTTTGGCATCAAAAATGCATCTTGCTCGTGCGAACTTTGTGCATTTTTCTTCGTTATCAATAATTTTTTTTTTTGTTGCTGGGCAATGACATTGTTGCCATTAAAAAATTGACTTTTAATTAATTTTTGTTTCACCCTGATCAAAATTTGTTAAATCGTGTGTCTCATACATGTATAATATGTCATTCCTACCAAATATAGATTGAATTAAAAATTTGACTCGTTTAAGCATTTAATTATCATAGGAAGAGATTTTAATAAATCTTCTACTGTAAAATCTGATTTAATTTATTGAAATTTTTATTGGTGCTAAAGCGGGGTTTAGACAGATGGAGTAAATAGGCAAGTCAAGTGGTCAGGTAGAAAAAGCTCCGATGGTCTCCAGGTACCTTTTCATCTCTTCCTTTTGTTGTATATGTTACAGTATGTTCGTTAAGTGTAGCATTATTATATGAGTTATCGTAGCTCGAACTGTCGTCAAAACCTAGCTTAAATCTTGTTTTAGATTCACCGTAACACTTTTACTATGACAGTGCTGATTCCAGTACAGTCTGTCTTGAAAGTTAAAGGGGGTGTTCAGCCGAAAAAAATGACGAGTCACTTAACGGTTGATATTTTACACTGACCTATATGACAAGTCGAGTGTAATTCATATAGCGAAAAGTATGAAGCCGAAATGTTGCTAGCATTCATTGTTTATTATTTTTATGTGGAATGTTCTTTGAATGTTGGAAATGTTTAAGCAGGTGTTTGTTTACTCGTTGGATTACTCATTCGTATTCGTCTTTGTTTGTGGTCATTTTACGAGTGCTTCACAATTTCTTTAACTATCATTATTTTTATATATATATTTTTTCGGCTTCCGTCTCTTGACAAAAAAGAGAGTGAGTGAGTGAGAGAGACGTTGACTGAAAGAGAGATGAATAGAAAAAGCCCCGTTTCGGCAACTTTTTTATTTATTTTTTTTATTAGGAAATTTTAATCGAGATAAACTTTTTAAGTGTTTAAATCCTATTTTTATTATTCTCCAAGTTTCTTCTATGACAATTTGAAATATAAGCATTTATTTCGCATAAATCTTAGTGTTTAATTACTTTATTTATTTTTTATTTAAAAGAAAATAATAATAATAATAAAAAAAATATTCATTTATTCTATTCAAAGAGTTCAAGTTATTCTTTTTTATTATTATTAGTTTTTTTTAAAAAAAAAATTTATACGGTTTACTTCCGATTCTTCTATTGTTAGGGGGAACATGTTAAACCTGGAGGTATTTGATTGTAGCGTCAAACGGCTATTTTTATCCTCTGGAATTTTGCTGAGATGTTTTATTGTCAATTTTATTAAATTTTATTTAAATAAATAATTTGGTTGAAAAATTAAAAAGGAGTTGAAAGTGATTAAAATGTACCCAGATCTAGTTTTGCTTCCCAAGAACATTCCTAAAAAAAAAAAAGGATGCGAATTTAAACGATGCAAAATGAATTACGGTTTGCTTTCTAAATAATTGCAAAAGACGCAACTTCGAAATAATATTACGGAGACGCAGAGCGGTAGTATTTGCAAGTTTGAGCAGTGTTTCCGTGTACATAAAATTTAAAAGGATACAAAAGTAACATTGATAGTCTTAGACTCTTTCTCGTCAATGAAGTATATTTGTTTACAGTTTGGCTACAAAACTTTTAATCACCTGCAAAAAAAGCAACATGCGGAAATTTACAAACTTTTTGATAATAAAAGTGGTATTTTATTTATATCTCTTCAGATAATAATATACAATCATGTTAAAATTTTATTTAAAGATATTTGTTATTTTTATACTGTATTTAATTTTTTTAAAACCGGTAATATTTAATTCTTAAATATGCAATGCATAATCAATATAATTTTTTGGCTTTATTTTTTATTTTGAGATCGAATTTATCAATAATATCTCACTTACTCGGTGGTGAATTTTTACAAAAATGAATTCAGTACAACGAAAAAATTATTTTTTTGAATTTCTATTGACATGTGGATAAATAGTTGATTCGGAGATTATCAAATTTTGGAAAACGTACAATCGAGGAATATAAATTTTTTAGAAAATGCTCGTGCTTAGAATACGTAATAATTGAAAAGAATGCAATAGGCTACAAATAGAAACATTCGCAATATTATAATATTTGACTGTTTAGATTTTTTTTTTTTGTGTTAGAAAATATTGCTTTATGAGCGCAAGCGTGAAAAGGTCAATAGGTAGATTTCCTCCCCAAATCAATGACAAGCATAGAGATTTATGTTGTTAATTTGTTTGTGGGCCCCAGAAACGCGTTCGTATAAATCGAATAAAAAAACATCATTAAGAGAAAAAATTTGAGAGCTTTTTTTTTCTTTTCTATTTACTAAATTGGAAATGAAAGTTGGCGGCCACGTTTGTTCACACGCAACAAGCTGTAGCAGACTCGGCGTTTCCGCTCCGTCGCTCATCCGCGCCGTCTTGGAGAAGGAACCGCCATCACGACCGCTAGGGGGCACCGGTTGCGGTGTTGTAACGAGTCCACGTACAGAGTTTTACGTTTCCGTTTCAATGCGTTTCAAATATAAAGCACGAGTGTTCGCAACAACAACAGCAACAGCAGCTCGCTTCGTCGTTTATTGTGCTCTTCAAAATTTGCCCAAATCATTGCTAGATATACTTTTCCAGGCTATTGTTATTCCCCAACTTCTTCTGCTACTTGTAGGTTTAGTCAGTTGGATTTCCTGGTCTTTTTACATCGCGCTCTCAATTTACTAAATTTGGAAAAATATTGTAGTAAGAATCGCATTCGAATAAATTGAAATTTTTTTTTTCTTTCCTTTTTATTTCTTATTTTTATTTTACGAATAGAAATTCCCCTCTCTTTTCTTTAATCCCCGCTGAGGCTTTTGTTCGTCGCGTTCATCTACTAATAGTTCATCACGCCGTACAACCTTTTTTCTTCTTCATCATCTTCTATCTCCTCCAAACGATTGTTCCTACTTTTGAATTGGCAGCAGTTGAAGACTCAAGTATATGTAATAGCAGCTGAATAAATCAAGTCGCGAAAAGACGTATTGAAGCGAGCAAAGATTGATAAACAAAGTTAGGAATGTCGACATTTTTATTCAATTCGGTGATAAAATTCTTTTCTCTTATTTTTAATGAGAGTCTGTTTAAAGAGGCTCATCAAATATTTTTTTTATGAGTATTAAATGTTTAAATTTGATTTACTTTTAATACGGTATAAGCTTATGCCGCTTATATCGAATAGAAAAATTGGAAACAACAGTAGGCCCACATGTACCGGTATCTAGTGACAGCGGAAACAAATTTTTATTTACCGAGCGCCTATGAAGCGTTCCTTCTTTCCTACTTACTGGAATTGGTTTTTTTTTTGTTGTTTTTGTTTTTTTAATTGAAACATTTAATACTTTTTGCCAAAAAATTAGATATTTTACTAAAATTTTACTATAATACTAAAAAAAATCAATTAAGTTAAAAGTGTCAAAAATAAACTTTAAGGAAAATTAATAATTGCTATTGGTTGAAAACGCTTTTATCAATTGAATTCAGGCAAAACATTTTTTTTTTTTACTTTTACTATCATTCAAAGGATACAATTAAGATACTTGTAAATACTCCGTAATAATTAAGATGTCCATTAAACACTTGGCCATGCTTCATCCTAGCTATCATTCAGATGACGGTGTATGCACCAAACTCAAGCGAATGGCACTTCCATTCCTTGTTGCTGCTACGCTGTAATTGTCTTCTCATAACTCGTAAAATGTATAACCATTCTAAAGAAACCAATTCGATTTTTAAAAGATAGCACTGTCAGTCTTTTTTATTTTCAATTTTCAAATGTTTTTTTTTTTTAATTTTAATGCCGCAAGCAGAGAAAGCTGACCGGTTCAAATGCTTTATTAAATAAATTGCGAAAAAAATTTTTAAAAAAAGTGTTATAAATGTTGAAGGTTAATTTATCACTTTTTACTACAGTATTTATTATCAATTTTTTAAGCTTTTTATCTAAGCTACAATCAGTATACAGTAGTTGAATAGGCCTGGTTTGACGATTGACCAAGTTCCAGTCCATCGGGCCGGGCGATTACGCCGCATAAGTATGCCAGCTTTTGCTTCATAAGCCGAGTTATAAGGTGGTAAGGATGAGACTGCAAAAATCAAAATAAAATATAGATTAATAATACACTAATGTAATGCAGTTGTCGTCATGGTTTTTGCTTTTAGTTTAAAAATCTCTGGCGCTAGAATAACAATCAAGCCTGTATCAAGATGACAATATGTATAGTGATTTCAATAGCTGGTTTTTTTTTTAAGTTTGAGTTTTAAACTACAGGGAAAAGGTGATTTAGCGACGCTAGAAATTTATCAGAAATTCAGTGAAAAGCGAGCTTGTTAACGTAAACTTAATACATGTTACATGAAAAGTTTGATCTCTTTTATGAAACGCACCATTGCATACTTAAACTGCAGCTGTTTTTTAAAAGTGAACCATTTGCGTTTATCGTTTTACAAAATTTACACGATACTTTTCATAGAAAAATTAGCGGTTAAATCAAATACGCTGTAACGTAAAAATAATATTGGTGACCTTATACATTATACGGTAACTTTAAAAATTGGCTGTTACGTT
>JAQGAZ010003166.1:0-12983 GCA_034692225.1 Polydesmus complanatus
TGAGCAAATTATGTAAATATTTAGACGATTTGGTCCACCCGCTGCTATTCATCCGATTTATCGATAATTTCGCGCTGACCGTGGCTGATATCGCTCAGGGCCGCCGATAAGAGTACCTGGAACAGGGAGTTTACCTAATAAAATCTTTGCATCTGATCGACTCATTCAAATGTTCCAACCAACGAGATGAAATTGTCATCGCCCAATTACCGTCATGCAGTCATAGGATTTTCTTACCATTAAAATTGAGCTTGAGCTCTGTGGCCGACCCCCGAGAGAGAGAGATTACAAAATTAATGCTGCTATATTACTCACTATAATAAAAACAAACGCAAATTTTAAATTCAAACACTAAAACTATACCGGTACGCGTAATTAAATCTTATATTAATTATACTTACTATATTATAGGTGAAGAAAACGGTGTTAATTTAAATCCTGCAAGAGTCGTTTAAGAAGACATACAGTACAGTACGATTCTGTGCTGGTTGAGGCGAATTTACTTTTACCACGCTCGTTTCATTTCTCTTTGGCCTGCTGGTAGCTGCATGGAAGGCTAATTAACACGCAACTTTATATGATAACTATTAAAGATTTTTATTTCTAATTAAGCTTACCAAATTTATTTTGAGTAGAACTACAATAACATTAACATGACACGGCAGCAGCTGACATGACATTCCAATGTCGGCGTAGTTTAGGCCTACTAGCTACGACTCGAGCGCATTTTCAAGATTCTATAGCCCATACAAAAATTAATTAAGATTCAATTGATTAATTTATACTCAAAGATTGCACCTCCACCTTTTACCTTTTTAACTTGATTTTGTAGCTGTAAAGATGTTTTCCACAGTCCACTCGTCCAGCGTGTCAATAATAATTTTTAACCGATGACGCACATTATTTTTATTACAGTACATGTATTGTGTTTCCGCTTCCGAAATGCAGCGGAAGAAAATCAGCTCCAATTTTGTCAAGAGCGTTGCGTAGCTTCTGCCGCGCGCTCGTTTGCGGTATAACTTGAGTCACCTACTGTAACAGTAGCAAATCTTTGGCGAAAATTGAGGGTGGGAATATTGGGTAGGAAAACGTGAAATTATCTAAAAAAAAAAAAAAAAAGTTTTTATCTTACAAAATTAATTCAAATATTTTGATGAATGTTTTAATTTAAAAAAAAAAAATTTTCTCGATTGATTTTTAATGCAAACAACAAAATGTAATTTATTAAATTTTTTCTTTAGAAATGGAAAATCCACGTGAAATTAGTTTTTGCTTTTCAAAATGTAGCCTACGCTTTGAAATTTAATTGTATACATTGTATTCTTTTAAAAAATCAATAATAGCAGCATTTCATCAAATGAAAATATTAATATTATTTTGCAGCAAGAAATACAGTAAATAAATAAATTAAAAATAAAAAAGAAGCTTGCTATTGATTTTTTTTTTGTATAGACAAATACAGTATAATATTATGCGGGATCAATTCACAAGGTTACTTAGGCAACTGTTAATTTATCAAATCGAGATACCTTTTTCAAAATCACGTAGTTGACATAATGAGGATGGCGGTGTGGGTCGCTTTATACTTTTCGGCTCTTCGACAGATTCGACTGTCAAGAAACACATCGACTAAAATAATATGGATCAGCGTACTAATAACGGCCACTTTCTTTGCTACTTTACAAACTCTTGGTATCTGCACATCATTTTTTAAGTATGTTTAAAACATAATTATTATTGCGTAATTTAAGTATCGGGTATAAAGTTATCTATCACCAATGGGTCTAAAAAGAATAATAATAATTATTTCTTTATGTAGGCCTATATTTTTTTTTTTTTATTCCAAACGGTACTGTACTGTAGATCTTTAAAAACTTGCTTTATTTTTAACAAACTGTATTTTTTAACACTTTTTTTTTTTTAACTAAATTTTAACTAAGGTTTTCGACTACAGAGTCGATAACGGAAGGAATAATTAGCAACAATAATTTGGCGGTGACAGTTTGTTTTAGAAATCGGTTTAATTACTCCGATGTAAATGATAAGGCGAAGGCAATTTTAAATAAGGTATTTTTTTTGCTATTAATAAACAGGACCAGTTTTTTTTTTCATGAAAGACATTTTGTTACAGATGGAGAGTGAGTATCCTTCTTGCAATCCATCTAAACCGTCATTATTTTGTCTTTCTTTGCTGAGCCAACAAGATCGATTTGATATCGGATATAAAATTGAAGATTTTTTAGATGAAAACCCGATTTATACGTAAATACTGCACTAATTCCAACGCGATTATTATTATTTTTTTTATTTAATTAAATTAAATTAATAAATTTAATTTAGAAAGAGGAAATTATTTAATAATCTGTATTACGGAAACTGTATCACTTTTAAATACGAATATTTTCAAGGTTTTGTAAATAATAGGCTGAATAATAACTTATCCGTATACGATAATTACAATTTTTCTATCCAATATTAGATGGAATACTTACTTTCATAATACCTCCCGCTCACTTAAGACTAGTTGTCCCAGTTCTAGCAGTTCACGAAGAAGGTACTCTTCCGGTGTTTAAACCAGAAGACCTACTTTACGTCGATTCCAATTCGATTAAAATTAAAATTGAAGCTAATATGGCGAGTTTAACAAAAACTAATTTTAATTATTTAATTATCTTCATTGAGTTTTATCAAACTTTAGACAGTTCATAATGAAACTTATAATAAGCAATTTAGCGAAAGTAAAGAATCTACAACATTAGAAAACTACAAATATTCAATGAATGTGTGTAAACTCGTACACAAAAAGTTGCAAATACAAAATTAATTTGTTTGAATTTGCAGAGCTGCGTCGATCGATGCTTATATGGATTAACTAAAAAATATTGTAAGTGCATTTTGGCCAAGTCTCTCATTGGGAAAAATGATGATAAGCTACCTATATGCTTTAGAGGTACAATAATTACAACATACCTTAGGGGTTTTTTTTTTACAGTTTTTATTACAATTGATGATTATTTAAATATTACAAAACAGGCTGCAACAAAATACCGGAAAACGAATTTACAAAATTATGCAACTGCAAACCTTCAGCAGGGTAAGCTTTCGAATGCAAATTTTAATAACGCTAATAAAAAAAACATTATTAGGAGCATTACATATTCTGCAAGTAAACTTTTTGTGACGCCTAAAAATGACCACTCACACTTGGTGATGATATCTGTGTTTAATTGTTTTCAAAACTAACTATTTAATTTAATTTTTTTAAAAAAATTTCAGTTAAGTATCATAAAAAATTCTAAGCAACCGTTTCTAATGAGTAATGAAACAAATATCGACCAGATTTTAAATAGGTAAAATTTTTTTTTTCTGAGTTTTGTGTTATTTTAAATGTAAAATAGACTCGTATTAATTGCATACTAATGCATTTGAATTAAATTGTATTAGTGACCCTGAAATTATTAAAACGGAAATTTTTATACATATTTCGTTAGTTGGGAAAATTGAAAGCCAAGTGCTGCTAGTTAATGTAAGTTAATCAAAAATTTACCTGATTATCGCACAAACAAAATTTAATAAAAAATTGGTATGATTCTAGTTAGGAGACGCGCTTTTTCAAATTGGACAGATATGGAGTATCTGGTTTGGTCTTTCAGCTTCGGTTCTACTTGTTATGAGTTTGCAAATATGTGGAGAATCGTCCAACGAATGCATTTCCATTTCACAAAAATTAATTTACCTAACTGGATTGCTGTTTATTATTATAATTATGATTTTTCACATTCATTCAAGAATTTGGGGATATACTAAGTAGGCCTATGGAAAAATCAATTAAAGATTAATTATTACATACAGTAGAACTCACTTATATACAACATCGAACAAACCGAACATTTTATGTATTTTTATCCGAGTTTCGTTATATCTAGAGTTGTTATGTTAATACATAATTATGCAGTATTACCACGGAATTCCATGATGTTATAACAAAGTTCTACGTATTTTTTAACGATTCTAAGATTTTTTAACTAAAATTATTTACAAAATATTTCATAGATTTCCGGTCACACAAGAGGAAACCGTAACATCGCAAAACAAATCTGATTTCCCCCCTTTTTACGTTTGCTCTTACGCAAGAGCCCAATATGACGATTTAGTTACCTACGGAAAATATTATAACGTGCTTAAGTTGATAGAAACTACTTACGAAAATCGAGTAAGTTGAGTTATTTTATCTTACGTAGATATCAATAAGAATTTTTAATTTAAAATACATACAAAATTACATTACAATTTTTTATTTTATAGCCTAATTTTTTTTTTTTTTTTTTTGAATTTAAGAGTTTTGCAGATATGGTTTCGATTTATAAGGAACAGCTTACAACCGATGAAAAGCTTTCTCTGCTACCGATCGTAAGAAAATTGAAAACCTCTTGTATGATGCTCAAAGAAAAAGGAGAATCTGATCTTTGCGGGTATTTCAAATTTAATTTTAATTGTATTCCGAATAGATTAATGTCCAGATGAGAACAATGTTTTCTGAAAATGACAATCATAATTTAAAATATTATTTTACCATTACATGTCATTCTGATATCCAGTGAGTTAGCCATCCAAAAGTTTGTTTTATTTGGTGATCCGACAAATTGCGCTGTTCTCAATGCCCAGGTTACAAGAAAAGGGATACCCACAGGTAGGCGCCTACCGTATTTTTGTTTTTTTTTAATTGAAATTAAACCAAAACGCGTAAACAATTTTATAAGTTATTAAAAAACTTTTTCTATTTTTAATCCATTACGCGGTACTATAATTATTATTTTCATAAATTAATTTTTTTTTTTCTAAAAACGGGTTTCGATATTTTAGTACAAATTCGAGTGCTATTATTTTTTGTTCGAAAATTAATTTGTTTACAGATTTGTGGTTTACAATGAAATTTCCATTCTCGGCATTTTTAACGGATGACATAAGATACTTGATAACATTAAATCCCTTAAGTATGATACCAAGTATAGCTAAGAATTCGCCCAGTGATTTAATCTACCTTTCACCAGGAGATTCGCTTCATGTCAAATACTCACTAGTAGGCCTACGAAAGCAAACAATTTTTTTTTCGTATTAAAAAAATTAATTTTAAAATTTGTTACTGAATATTATTTTTGATAGACGGAAACGAGAAAACTTCCACATCCTTACCCATCAAATTGTCGAAGTGAGAAGTCGAGGTATGATTCATGGCCGAAAGAATTGGAACACGTCGGAAAAATTTTACCTTATGATTATAATTATGAGGTTATCAAATAGCGAAAAATATAAATAATTTTATAGAATATAAAATGATTTAATTGCACTATACTTGATCATAAAACAGGATTGTCTTAGTTTGTGTTCATTGAAACTTCGTGAAACATCACACGCTGAAGTCTCAGCGAATGGTATGTAAATTAGAAAACTAAAAAAAAAAAAAGCATTAAAAAGTTTTTAATAATTTAATTTTAATCGAAAAATGTAGATTTAGAAAAGTGCAATTGTCAAGTTCCTTGCCAGTATATCAAATATAAGTGATTTTATAAAATATTTATTAATAAGCAATTTTTGTTTAAAAATATTAGAAATAGAAAATATAAGCTCGAAGTTTTTCAAAAAGAATCGGCATATAAGATGGTAAAATATTTCGGTTCATAACTTTCAAAAGTAGTGTTCGAGTGATCCATCTTCCCAATGACGTCAGACACACGGATATCCGGGATAGTTTGCACATTAAGGGCAAACCAAAAATGCAAAATCCAACCCGCCATTTGCATTATAATTTAATCAAAATCAAGTTTAATAATTCATAAATTCTCAAGTGAAATGTTGTTTTTGTAAAATTATTTAACGTATTTTTAATTGTTAATTCCATGCTTTTTAAATTTCTTGAACACTTCTTTATCTTTTGCGCCAATCATAATACATGTAATGCTATATTATATTGACAAAGTGGTGATAATTTTATTTACAGAAAGTCAAAAATGCAAAGTGTTTGGACACAACTAGTTTAAAGGTTCACACTATGTAATGCACCGCTTAGTATTTTGTTTTAATAATCGCAAAATGATTTTAAATAATAATATTTAACAATTAATTTATTGTTTTCTAATATTTAGGGGTCCTGGAGCTAGAATTGATAAAACATGGAATAAAATTGGCGAGCAAATTAGTTATGAAAAGTGTACAAGCGAGCACAAATTCCTGGAATATTTGAGGTGAATACTGTATTTTCACATTGTTATACCCAAAATTAGGCTGTAAATAAAAATTATTGCATTGCTGTCAAATTACAGCACAGGCGATGCTGTAATACATATTCAAAGATCTTCATCAAATAAAACAGTTATAAGTGACATACCTAAAATTCAAGTAAATAAAAAATTTTTTTTTAAACGTTTAAAGTAAATTTAATTTTTTTTTTTTTATTTAAAATTTAATACTTTTACAGTTTGAGCCGATTTTGAGTAGTATTGTTTGGATTCTGAGAATGTGGATAGGTCAGTCTATTTTTAACTTATTTGTGGGACTGAGCTTAATCTTCTTTCGCGCTTTATCTGCAATATTTAAATTAATAATTCACTTAAATTAATTTGCCAATTTAAAAAAAAAAATTTTTGTTTAAAGAAAAGAAAACTTATTTAGAAACTGAATTATGTTTTACGATTCTCACGATGCACATTTAAAGGATGATAATACTGGGTGTCCGAGAAGGTACTATACAACTTCCGCCAGTTATTAAAAAAAAAACAATTTGCAAAGCTAAAAATCTGTTTAATAAATAACAGGCAGCTAGTAATAATAATTGTATAGTACCTTATCCGATACCAGGTTTTATTATAGTGTTTCAAGAACATTAATATATTACGTCACAAAGTATTACGCACTAGTAAGCAAAGTTTGACAAAAAGATAAACACATATTTATGTATCTCATATTTAAATTTTCACTTATAATAAAATAATATTATTGTCAGTTTGCTTGTACAAAGATGTTTTTTTCGTTTTTTTTTTTAAAAGTGCAATCAATAAATAATTCTGGAGTAATATTTAACATTTAAATGCAAGTTCTTAGATTTTGATGCAGAAACTTCTTTGCCACCTTATTTTATGCGGAAAATATTTTTGATTGATTTTATTTTTGGTCAGCTATAATCGCAATAACAAAAATATTGTAGTTGAGTATTATGCAAAAGTTTCATCAACACGTTTTTATTAAAAAAAAAAAAAAAAATCTATAAATTTTAAACAAAAGTTTTATTTTTACGTTTCATATCATTTTAAATTAAAATTGCATTGAAAAGCGTATTACTCGTATTTTTCTTTTAGATGACTGAATCTGTTGTATCTTACGTCGTCGTGTTTTACAAAATCTTCAAATTTATTAACGGATACAATTAATACCAAAATTCCAAATTAATTTTTTTTGAGGGAGGAAATTTTTAATGTCTGACCCACCCCAAAAAATAATTTTTATCATAACAATTGCACAAATAAAATACCATAGCACAATAATTATTATTGCAGCATTCAGTAATTAAAGGCAAAAACAAACATTTTAAACAAATTGAAAAGTCGAGCAAAAAAATAATAATAATAATCAAAATTAAGTTAATTTGTTTTCAATATTTACTTTTTTCTTGGATGAAGTTTGAGTCTTAAAAAGATTTTTGTTAAATATTTTAAAAAGTAAAATTTCACAAGAATTAAGAACGCCACTTAAAAGGTTTGTGGAATCAAGAATTTGGCTTGATTGAAGCCATAAACAAAATGCAAAAAAAATGGTAATTTTATAATTAACGTTTCACTAAAGAATGGCATTAACACTCAAGCATAAAAACGAAGCAAAAATGCAACAGCAATTTAAAAACTAGAAACATTGTTAAAATTGCATTATAAAAGTTGCATTATAAAAAATGCTTATAAAAATTGCATTTTAAAAACTGAATTATTCTCATTCCAGTCTGCGTTTCTTAGCCTCTTTTACAAGGGCTTTATACTTCTTTGACATTCTTTTGGGGACTACTTTAGCCATTTCTGCTACTGCAGCAGACAGGCTGTTCACTGATGTAGCGAAAAGGTAAACCGAATTTGCCTGAATTTTTATAGTTTCACTTTGCAGTACAGCATGTTGATACATACTTTGAAACTCATTCGGTTGCACTAAAGCTGCTTCCCTTAAAACAACAGTGGTGGCAGTTGCAGTTACTGCAGCTGCGGGAGTAGAATTCGAAGAATCGGACGATTGATCCGTGGCCAAATGATGTTTCAACTTAGATACTACTTGATTAAGGTGAGGCGAAGGCCCTGGTTTTATCAATTGAGAGCCACGCACAGGTTGGGCTACTTTGCATTTGCCTAATCCATCTTCAGATTCATCTAAAAAGAAAAGTTAAAAAAAATTATTAGGAAAGTTAGTAATGTGTTTAGAAAAATTATAGCAATTTGTAGAAAATCTTTTAAAATTTTTAGAAAATTAGATTTTAGGAAATTTATCAAAATGTTTGTTTTTTTTTAATTATTTGCCCAACCTGTGCAGCCATCCAGCGCCCGCTTATGAAAACATGATTTAGTCTTATAACTAAATTTAGCCCCAGACGTAGAAGGCATTCCAGAAGTGGAAGGCCCTGTTTTCATGAATGGAGCATCATGTTCATGTGAAGCCACTTCGCTTTCGCTTGATTCTTCGGAATCATCTAAAAAAAAAAAGTTAAAAAAAATTATTAGGAAAGTTGGAAATGTTTTTAGGAAAATTAAAGCAATTTGTAGAAAATCTTTTAAAATTTATTTTTAGGAAATTTATGGAAATATTTTTTTTTTTTTTTTAAATTATTTGCTTAACCTGTGAACATGTTCTCATCTGACGCCCACTTAGCCCCAGACGTAGAAGGTGCCCCAGAAGTAGAAGGAGCCTGCCCGTGGTGCGAAGGCCCTGCTTTCTTTAATTCAGGTGGGTTTATCAATATTTCGCTTGATGAATCTTCGGATTCATCTAAAAAAAAAAATTAAAAACATTATTAGGAAAGTTAATAATTTTAAGAAAATTCGCCCAGAATCACTTTTCCATTTTTTTTTACTTATTTTTATTATAAATTGTAGTTTTGTGTTCAGAATTGCATACATGTATTTAATAATAATGGTAAAAAATAAACCTAGGTGAGAGCACTAGAACAAAAGTGCAAACCACAATAATAAATTAAGTTTTCTAATCGCACCAAGAGCAAGCTTAGGACAACTTAAGCGTGGAATTTTTACATGGAAAATAGACAACTCTTTATCCACAAAAAAACACTTTTTTTTTTTAATTTAAATAAAAAAAAAATTTAAATTGGTTTAAACCTCGTTTCTGGGAAACTATAATTTTGTCAAAATTAAAATTCACAAAAAAAAATTTTTTTTTGCAAAATAAAATTTGGGAAAAAAAAAAATAAAAAACTTAAAACTGTTTTTAATAGTTAAATTAGTTGCCTAACCTGAGTAATATAGCCGAAAATTCCCGGTCCCCGTCCCCGAGGTGGATGCCATTCTCGAGGTGGATGCCGCCCCCGAGGTGGAAGCCGTCCCCGAGGTGGATGCCGTCCCCGAGGTGGTTGCCGTCCCCGAGGTGGATGCCATCCCTGAGGTGAATGCAGCCATCCCGGAACGACTCCTGCTTCTCTGTTCGAGTTCTCTCAAATATTGTTGTAATTGAGACATGGTTAAACAATCTGAAAAAATAAAAAAAAAAAATTAATTATTATCAATTACAGTTTAGTGAAACCTGCTTATAACAATCTTCAAGAGACCGCAAAATCTGATCATTATAGCCTAACTGGATTTTGTTATATCCCGACCTGTTTAATTTTTTTTATAATTTTTAATTTTTATAATTTTTTATAATTTTATAATTTTTTTTTAATTCAAAAAATATTGAAAATACCAAAAAACATTTTTTTGCTATATCCATAAAAAAATAACATGGCGCAGTATAGCGAGCTACCGTAGCCACGATCCTCGCTTTTGATGCCGAGCCGAGCAATCGTTATACCCAGCATCAGTTTAAGAAGATTCTACTGTATTAAATTTGTAAACATACCTGATAATTCTATAGAATAATTTTCCACAGACTTGTCGGTGTTGCAATTAGTATCCATAGATTCGTTGTCGGTTGAATCCTGAGAACTTTTTGCCAGAAGAGGAGCCGTTTTTCCATTTAATGACGTGGCAGCATGGCGTCTCTTCTTCATTTTGATATTTTTTTTTGACGCAGAGTTCATCCTTGCCGAAGCGACTGCATCTTCGCTCGGCAAGCAAAGCGTTGGCAGAACTGAAATAATTAAAACAACAAAATTAATAGTTATTTATACTTACTAAAATGTGCTGTTACTCACCATCTTTTTTTAATTTTTTGCTTCTTGTCTTCATAGTTGTTCCTTCCAAGTTATTGTCGAAGTCTTCTTTTTTAAAATGTAACTGACAAAGTTTCGCTTTGTAAGTTTTAATTGATTTGGGCTGCCCGCACCGCACTTTCCATTCCTTGGCCAAATTTTCGTCGAAGGGAAATCGAAAAAACTTTACTCGTTTTTCATTTTTTCCAATGCTGTTAGGACAGCATAAAACGCTGCACTTAAGGAAATTCATAATTCGCATAAAATAATTAGAATGAAAGATGTGGAAATAAAATTAATTGAAAAGAATAAGCCGATTCCGTGGATATCACAGACAAAAGACACCAACGCCAACAAACAACAGCAGAGCTGAGGACGCTATATTGACGCTCACGGGACGCTTACCAGAATGCAGGATTTACACTGTTTGCCTACTCGACTCAAATTTTTTTAAAGAAATTAGTATCGGTATTAAATTTTATTTACAGGTTATTTTTATGGTTGGAGCAAGTAGTAGGGTGAATTGGATATAAAATTTTAATTTTATTGCAAAAAAAATAAATTTAATTTAAAAATAATATTTTATTTGATAAAATTAACTTCAGGATAGATACGGTAAAAAAAAGCAAAAAAAATTTGTTTTAATTGTAAAATCTCTTTAATTTTTTTCATTTTAACATATTATTTAGACATGTATAAAGATTAGAGATATTTTTTCATACACAATTAATACATAAAAATAGAAATAAGTAAAATATTCCCCAACAATTAACATTTAAACTCTACTCGCCCCTTTACTCGTTCAATGTTCTAAACCATGTGTAAACAAGGTCAACAGAAAAAAAAAAAAAAAAATGGTAGGCAACTTTTCCACCTATTCCTTCGCTTTTTTTCAGACAAGTGCTTGTGCAGTTCAAACCTTTTGCTCCATCTTTGGAACAGGCAGTTTACTTAAAGTTATATTGCCCGCAATATTTGCCAAAATGACCACAAATTTGAAAATGGTGCAGCATGTCTTTGATTCCGTAAATGTCAAAAATCGGAAAGCATTGGATGAGATAGGCTACTTTTCATTATTTTAAATTTTTTCTAAAGAAATTATAAATTCGAAATTAATGATAATAATTAAATTATATGTTACAATAAAATATGGCGTTAATATTTTTAATTTTTTAAAAAAGCATCTCCGTTTTATAGTTTATAAAATACGATTGCTTTAAATTTATTAAGAAACTGACTAATTGTTAGTTTATGTATTTAGATGGAGAGTTTTAAACTACAAATGTTGTATTTGAAACACGAGTTTTCAGCATCAAAATTCGGAACCTTAATGTTTTCGGTAAAGTAAATTCAAGGTTTGTTTTTCGTCATTTATAGATTGCGGAAAACATAATTTCCTACACCGTCATTTTCTACAAAATTTGATTCTCAAATATGCGTTGAATATTATAAAATATTATCAATTTCACTGTAATCTTACTATATGTGGTGTGATTTCACAAAAATAGAGAAGCCAATCACCTGAAAATTCACTAAACTTAAATTATTCAAGGAAAAATAAAATTAAATCAAAAAATGGGTTTTAAAAGTTTTTCTTTATTAATATTTGAAACCAAAACATAATTTTTTTAGTTTTTAAAATAGTCTTAGGTTATTTTGCCAATGTAAATATTTAAAGAACAATTTGTGGCACGTTATTTGATTTCACTCAGCATTAAATTAGTTGCAAATAAGCGCGTTCATTTTGTAAGGAATTGGGATTCGCCCTGGTATTTTCGCCTTCGACTTTATTTATGCTGAAGACCTTGTTGTCTTTCGTTTTTGAAATAATTGGGATTAAATAATCGGGCTCATTCACACTTTCCGTCGATGTCATTGAGCAACCGGAATCAGCGTTGTCCGTCGACACTTCTTTATTATTCAGCCTTTTCGGAATAGGAGTTCGTAGAATTCTTTTCTTCACGGAATATCTGCTTAATTTATAATCATAGTTAAAACAATATTAAACGACTGGAAGTACTATTTCTTACAACAAGTAGTAATAAATTCCCACGAGAATAGCGATGAACCCAGCCGAAACACCCAATGCTATCCCTACATCAAAAAAAAAAAAATTATTATTATTATTGGGTTTTATAATTAAACATTCGGATTAATTTTTTGCAAAATTTCAGCTCGTCAATTTTTATAGGGCAACACGATTGTTGTTAAAAATGAGGAGGAAGTATGACGAATAATAATCAGATATCCGTTTTCTTTTTTTTACCACCATTGAAGGAGTGATTCATTAACGAAAAATAACAAATGTAGTACTTTGATCAAAAAGAAAAAACAATAACCAGTTTCAGAATTACTGTACTATTAAAAATCCAGATTTATTTGATTAAAATTCTGAAGATTTCACTTTTCTGGATCAAATTAATTTTGACCATAAGAGTCATAAACAGTAATTATCTGCACACTTCGATGATTTTAGGTACCTTTCTCATAATAATCGGATGATTGAGCGCCCAATGTATCTATATATATAAAAAAAGAGCCGTTCTCCGTTGTCATCGCAAAACTCGAGAACTACTCAGTCGATTAACTTCAA
>JAQGAZ010003167.1:0-12979 GCA_034692225.1 Polydesmus complanatus
TAGTTTGGAAAAATCTTGTAAAAAAAAGTTCATTCGCAAAATAAATTTCAGTTATAATTACTGTTCCACGCTTAAAATTGAAATACTGTATTTTTTCTCTCCCGATATCCGATTCCAAAACCCAAAAAAGTTATTTTCGTATAATTATCATTAAAAGTGAGAATGTTTTTGATTTTAGAACTTTTGCAGATTTCATTTCCGAAAGAAATAATAATAATAGATGTATAAAGCATTCTTTGGCATAGATTGCATAAAAACTACCGACTAGAAAGAAAATACGAATGAAATATTATTCTACAGTTTTCAAAATAAGCCACTTGGAAGACGAGGCCTCCTTCAAATTCATTTTATGACAATCAAAAATCAACGTCGTCTCTAATCTCTCCTCCACTGCCTTTTTTTTCTCCTATGATCATTACTAACTCGTTTTAAATTATAATAATATTAGATAAATTTAAATTCTCTAAAAATAATAATGAAAAAAATCATTTACCTTTTTGCTAAACGAACGATATTCGATAACAATTTTATTCCTCCTAAAAAAAAATTAAATAAAAGACAATCGAAGTGCGTCGTAAATTGTAAAATTAATTTAAGACTTACCCATTCCTTTTCTTCAACGCCTTCGAAAGAATTTTGTGGCAAGTCACCATCTTCGATAGCCATTGTAGCGAATAATGTAGTTAACTAAATAATTAAAACAAATATAAAATAAAAAAAAAATTATACTAAAATCATCTAATTATTACGTCTTTTTCTTTTCTCGATGGAAATCTAAGCGGTACACCTCGAGGAATTTCATTATCAGAAAATTTGTCATTAATGGCCTTACAATTTCCAACATTTTCAATCACTAAAAAATATAATAATTTTAATCATCACATTCTTTCGCACAGATAAAAAAAACTTACAAGGTTTCATTCCCTGAGGACACAAACTTATGTATTTAGGTTTTTTGTTTTTACCATCAAACCATTCTGTAGCCGAAATTGCAGGTTCCCACGTCACTCTAGTGTCGGGGAAAATATCGTTTTGAAAGAATTCGGTCTAAAAAAACCAATCTCGTTATATAAATTTTAAATAATTTACTTAAAAAAGTATAAGGTCTTAACCTTAACTCTCGGCACCGTAAAAGAAACAGGCTCAATAACAGTAGGAGTTAGTCGAATCGCTCTCGCAAACTCCACATCTTTAATAACGCACACATTCTTCGGTAAAAATGCCAAAGCTTGATGCGCCGTACTACATTTATGATGAGATAATGGAAAAAGGTAGGGAGAATCCAGACAAACTTCATAAGCAAATACAGTTGTGTCTCCCTATACATGTAAGTAAAGGTTTTAATTAACAATTTTAAATTATAATTAAGTTTTATCAATTACTTTGCCAGTCAAGAAAAGAGTGGAACTGTCTTCGTCGTAAAACGGGATTAAAATTGCTGGCGAAACATCGAGTCCAATAGTGACCAAGGTTTCGGTCAATTTATCGACTGAATACACGCTCACTTGTCGCTCTGATGCCCTAATTTTAATTGATTTTAGTTTAAACAAACGCGGAATAATAAATTAGAATTTTAATATATACCTATCAAATCCCGTCACCACTAAGCATTTATCGTCCAAAGCCCAAACCACTCGAGCTCCACGATTTCCCGCGGGTCCAACACCAACCTAAAAATGCATAATTATTGTATTGCTTCATTTTAAAAAGAGGTAAAATAATACTTTGATAGGTTCTTCGGATTGCCGGGGATCATAAATTCGCAGTTTATTATCTCTACACAACGTGGCAAATTTGGTTCCATCCACGCTCCAAGCCAGACTAAATATTTGGTCCGTGTGTCCTACTACTTGAATTTTTTCTTCTCCACTTTCCAAATCCCAAATGCGAACGGTTTTATCGTACGAACCAGATGCCAGCACATTTTTCGCCAGCGGATGAAATTTTATAAAATATATTTTTTCGGTGTGACCTTTAAAAAAAATTTTATTTACTTCTGTAATTCTCCCGTAATAAATTTGTAATAAATTTGTTTTCACCTGTAATAGTTTTGTGAGGTTCACTTAAAGAATCTGATAAACCGTCGGGCGATACTTTCCAAATTCTGATCTTGCCATCGTCGCAAGCTATTTATATTTGAAAATAATAATAATACAATGAATTTCAATCTAAGAATAGCCGCAATTTTTTACTTGCCTACTGCAAAAGTGCAATTATCAAACGGATCCCAAGCGAAATCAGTTACCGAAGCTCCGTTTTGAATAACTGGTAAAATTCCATCTGGTAAGCGACCAGGTTTGCTCAACTATTATTTTCATAAATGATAATGTTATTAAGTCAAAAATTCATAAATAAACGTTTAAAAGTTCTCTTTCTAACTTCAAAAATTGCAATTTGGCCACCCGGGCCTCTCAATGCCAAAGCAACCCGATCTTGATTGACTTGGAATCCGTCGCATTCTCCTGGAAGTGACGTATTGAGATTGCGAATATTATCGATATGGGTACTTCGATGCATAGGAACGCCATGTAAATGACGAAATTTAGATTGACGAAACCCTACATACAGTACAGCATTTAAAACATAATTCCGATAATAATTCTTATAAATAAAACCATACCTTGAAAAACTCGTGGGGATTGAGCAACACGAGTGTTTTGGTCATTATTGTTTGTTGTCGAGTTCCGATTTAACTTGGGCGAACCGAATATTTGCTTGGAATTTTGCACTGGTCGAGATTCAGAAGAGTTTCCGGCGCTCACACTTTCTGTTCGAACGGTTCGTGGAGCGGCAACCGGAGGAGCAGCGGAGGAATCTAAGGAATTACTTCTACATAAACGATCCGTTTCGGTTGAACTAGTTCGTCGTCTCGGGGCTGGAACCGGTCCTCCAACAGAAGAATTAGAGGATTTTACCCAATTCGGCCCTTTGAATGATTCTCTTCCATTCTTATACGAATTTTCAACCTTATATTTTAGAAATTAAACAAACTGTTTCTTTCGACCTAAAAACATAAACCAAACCTCGTTCGTCATGTGCGAATTGCTCGATCGCTTCGAATGATCCTGAATGTCATTAGAATTTTGAGTTAATGAAAATGCCAAAGATGTTTTAAATCGGTGCAACGATTTTCCCGGAGACGATGTCAAATTTAAGCTCACTTTTGGCACCTAAAATGAAAATTAAATCAAATGCCGTTTAGTAATTTTAATTTACCCATCATTTATTACCGAATTATTCATTCCTTCAAACCAATCGGAACAATTCATCGCTGCTTCCGCTCCTTTAGTATCGGGAAATAAATCGTCGTGGAAGATACGATAAGTCTAATAACAAGTAAAATTATTCATTCACTAAATAACTTAAACAAAAAAAAAGATTTCTTCTTTTTTACCTTTCTCGGAACTTGATATATTACTGGGATTATCGAGTTTGGAATTAAATGTAACATTCTGTTAACTTCACATTGCATCACATTGAGGCCTCGCTTTGGTACTAAACAGGCTCCTTTAATAGGTTTCCCGCAGTTATGTCGGGAAGCTTCCATTAGGAATGGGTCAAAATCAACGGCCTCCATAAACGTTACAGAAGAATCGCCCTATATTCGACTCGAATTTAAATACGCTGAAACTATACATTGAGAAAAAAAATTTGTACATACCTTGCCTGCTAAAAACAGCATCTTCGTATCACTATCGTAAAATGGAATCCAAACCCTTAAAAAGCCAACCATATCGTTTAAAAAATGTAAACTTTAATAAAAGAATTATAAAATTAAAAAAGTATTTACCCCGTTGACACTTCCGAAGACAACGATTTCAAAGGCGTATCGAACTTCCTCAAATCACGTAAATAAAGTTGCCTTTGCAAACTCTAAAAATACAACCGCTCTTATGAGTCTTAACCATAATAATTAATTATATTCATTTTTTTATACCGAATCAAAACCCGTGGACAAAATTTGATCAGAATTTCCTAACCACAAGACTCGCCCGTCTTTAGAGTTTTGGTGATTTGAAATTTCCTATAAATAAAAACTATCTTATAAAAACTAACAAAAATACACAAGTTGTAAAATTTACTTTAACGCAAGTGTCGCTTCTGGGGTCCAAAACTCGTAACATTTTATCTCGAGCGCAAGTGGCGAGCAAGGAACCATCTTCCTTCCATCCTAAACTGATCACCTGATTGGAATGCTCTTCAAAATCTATTTAAAACCAAATTAATTCCAGAACATTTCTAGAAGGCGCTTTCCGAAATAAAACATAAAAACTAGGCGTACTCCAAATTGACGTTTCTTTTTCCAAGTCCCATATCGAAACCAACTGACCACTGCTCGTTGATAAGCAGTTTTCAGCCGAAGGATGGAAAACCACATTCTCGATTCTTCGCCTCTGTACTGGTAAAGTCACCACAGCTTCTGTTATATTTTCACTGAGCCCATCTTTAGGAATACGCCACAACTTAATCTAAAAAAATCAATGTTTAGAAATCTGAGCTTAGAGCTCAGAGTGCAATTATCCTCATATTATATTATACTTACACTGCAATCCTGCGAACCAGTCGCCAGCAAGCCATCATCAAATGGACAAAAATCAAAATCTGTCACTTGTTCTAAAAAAAAAAATATATATATAAATTTAAAATTAGAAAAAGTTAAAAAATTATCCCCGAAATTTATACCGGAATGGCAATGCACTAAAGGAGTGTCCGGCTTTATTCTTCCACAGGTTTCTAATGGCAAAACTCCAACGCTGCAACCCCCTGCAAATAATTTTGTCTCAAATCATTCCAATTCAATCTAATAAAAGTTTTTCACATTGCTTTAATTGTTTTCTAGACGATAATAATAATTTCTCCTATAATTATGGTAAAAATTAATGAAAAATATTTATCACGTAATCTCTAAATTTTTATCACGATAGTAACAATGTAACAGCTGGTTTATTGCACCATCATTATCGTTACATTAATTAATTATTTAGACATTGGAAGAACCATAATGCACATATTAAGAACTATAAAACAAAAAACCAACAAAATGTCTCGATCGTTCGATTACCTCGAGCTTCGCTGCTGTAAGCCACAAACGCCGAACTGGCTTTAATATGATTTCCGTGAGATTGAGGGGAGCCCACGTTTATATCCGAAATCCAATCCTTTTAATAAAACGAGATAAATATAATTGAATAAAAACGACAATGATCTGTCATCTGTCAAAATGGATGACAAGATCTACCGTGACAGAATCGTATTACAACGTGGGGAAATTACCTCTTTCTTAGGAATCTTCGGCAAAGCATTTTTATACTTGGAAATCTTTATTTTATACATCTCCATAATAAATTATAGAACTTCATATATAATATCCGATCATTTGATAATAAATCAAATGAGACGCGGCACTCCTCAACAAAACTGGGTCTTTCCTCAACAAATAAATGACGTCAGACTCGATTAAAAAAAAATTTATCTATGGCGCACCGACTACCGCAAAAACTCAACGATAAAAATACATCATTCCGCATCAACTGCGGTTAATTAATTTATGTTCTATTTACAACGTTTTTAAAAGATTTTTAACTACCACAAACTTGAATAAACAAACAATCCGCGCAATAACTAATAAAATTCAATAGGCGGTACTGTTAAGTTTAAAATCAGTCGAGCTTTATAAATTGCATAATTTTGGAAATTGGCGCTTCATACCTTTTAATTCTGCACTAGGTATTTAAAAGCAAAGTGTTTTATTTTATTAATAAATCGTAAATAAACAATAAAATCCTCGTTAAAAGTATCTTTTTTTATTATAAACGTTTAATTATTTTAATACAAACGTTGCGGAGCGCCCATCGTGCTTTTAATGTGCAGCGATCTCACGTTTTGCCAATTCTTTTTTAACAGAGAAACCAAGAAATTGATGGCTAAACTAATATTCTGCACCAGTTCGTCCTGAGACATGTTCACGTGACCAACAGCCACAGCCAAACACAAGACCTAGATTAAGAATCAAAAATTCAATAACTAAATAACTGAGAATTAAAGTTTTCAGTTTACCTTTTTCATTTGGAACTTGATGGTAGCTTTAACTTCGTCCATCTTTCCAATCATAGATTCGCCGTGAGAAAGTAAAACTGGAAACTTGCCGGCTTTATTCAAACCCGGACCCAACAAACGCGGAATCTGTTTGATCAAAGACTCCGAAGCCAAAAACGCGTCGTATTTCTTGGCTAAAAAATTAAATAATTAATACTACTGTACAACAAAATACAAAATTAATTTTAATAGCCCACCTAATTTCTTAACCAGCTTCTTGTTTTTATTCAGCTTTTTTAAAGCCTCAACATCCATGAATGGAACATTGTTAGCACCGGCTTCGTCGCAATGTTGTTGATCTCCCAACATGCAAACCTTAAATTTGGGTCGGGGGATGTGCTTCAATCTAATAAATGCCAAAAATTAGTTCACTTTCGTTTTTATTTTACCTCTTAAATTGTTTTTGTAGTGTGAGAGGGACAAAGCCTGATTTCGCCACGTGGACCGAGGGAAGCGGTACATGTACCTGAAAGCTTGAATTTAAAAGCTAGGGAGTTGAAAATCCCCAAGTTTTTAAATTTCGGCAATGCGATTTCTCACACTACCTCCCCATATTTTTGACGACCATGGGTACTGGTCTCTTTTTGTTAAGAGTTGAGTTACGTACTTCACCGTGCCAGAGAAACGCTTGTCCTTCTGGGGATCGTAGTTTTTCAAAGCAATTTGCAGCTCCACGGTTTCGGCAAACTTGCGTTTCTTCTCCAATGAAGCTTGCAAGACTCCATTCACGCACTCGTACAACGTATCTCGAGATACTTTGGAGCTAATTGAATAAGAAAATAAAACAAAAAAATTCAATAAAACGAGACTTAACAAATGGAGATCCACGCCTGAATCACAACATTTTGGGTATCTTATTACAAATTTTAATAAATATATAAAAATAAATTTAAAATGACGAGCACAAAACATAATAAATCCACTATTTTAATAGTATTTCGATAATTAAATAAAAGATGTTCAAGATATTTATGGATTTTTATTTACCTCATTTTCCAACTTCGTAGAACCCAACACGAGCAAACCAAAAACCCACGTCGAATAAAATAGAATAGCAGACGACTACTACCGTAATCTACACAGATCTTTGCTACTACGTCATATCCGAAATTTCGAGTGTACATGACGTCATTGATGCTAACAGCGCCAACTATCAGCTGATTTTAATTTAAGCTCGAGTTTCAAATAAATTTGCAATGTAAATGATAATTTGTAAAAGTAATAATTATTAATATGTACCTTTTTTTTCTTTACTATTTTTTTTTTTAAAAAAAAAAAAAAATTATTATCCAGGTGGGTCAGCGCTTCACCTTTATAAAATGGCGGTTATCAATCAGCTGTTCATGAATGTCGCGACTCAATCCGCAGTTTAGCGATTTATACGAAATAGAAAAGATGGACTTTAATGAAGTTTGGGAAAATACTTCATCCTCCGTGAGTGTAGTTTGTAAAAACGGCGACGCGGAGTCTCTTCAGCGTTTACTAGACATGAAACGGCCAGTTGATCGTATGGATAATCGCGGATACAGACCCATCCACGACGCAGTTGCCAATAAACACATCGCTTGCGTGAAATTGTTAATAAATAATGGTAAAACTTGCAACTAATAAATTTAATAATTTATTTAACTAACCTGTTGTTGCTTGATTTTTAAAAGGTGACACCGATTTAAATTGGCAAACGCACGAGGGTGAAAGCCCTTTAGTGCTGGCGACGAAGAGCGGCCGAAAAGAAACGGTTAAATTGTTATTGGAGGCGAAAGCGGATCCGAATTGCCGCACCAACTTTAAAGAAATTCCCTTACATTTCGCCGTCAGTAGCCATATGCTAGAAACGGTAAATGATTTAATCGCGGCCGGCAGCGACGTTAACGCCGCCGATTACGGGAACGAAACCGCGCTGCACATGGCGGTTCAAAAACACAATTTCGAAATGGTTCGCGCATTATTAAATCATAAGGCGAAACTTGGACCGAAAGACGACTTTGGCCGAAACGCCGTGTTTATGGCAGCTGAGAATGGCGGTGTCAAAATATTAGACTATCTTTTAGATCAGCTCCAAACTAAAAGTTAATCAAACAACTTGATATTATTTTCAATTCAAATTTTCATTTATCTGTTTAAATTTAAGATAAACAACATTTGGTTAACGCAGCGACGAAGGACGGAACGACTCCGGTAATGATCGCCGCTCAAAACGGTCACGCCGATTGTTTACAATTGCTGATCGACCACGGAGCGAATCCCAAACTACTCTCGCTGGAAAATAATTCAGCGATAGAAATTGCGGTTAATCAAGGAAAATTTGAGTCAGTATATGCATTACATTTTGCTAAAAAATAATAATTATAAATTACATCGTTAATATTCCCCAGATGCTTCGAGATTTTGTATTCCTTATTGGAAGAAGCAGAAGTTTTAAAAGAGTGCGCTGGAAATACGCAGTGTTTACTTCACATGTTAGTAAATGCGAGTCGGTAAGTTGGCTTCTCGTCACCAGTTCATTAATTCTCTTGATTTTAAGTTCTAATGTTTGATTCTTTTAGGTACGAGCCAAAGATATTTCACTTTTTGATAACCAATGGCCATCGACTTAAATGGTGCGCACCGAGAACGTATAGTGGGAGAGCTGTACCTGGATTAGATTTCAGTAAAACGTGCTCCACCGGTCACGGTTACGACGGTACTGTTAAATTAACGGTGCTCATTTCCGCCATGGTGGCCAAAAACGATAGCTACGTTGATGACATACTCCAAATTGGAAGAGGAGAAGAAGAAGAAGATTTGAACGACGCCTACGAAAGGTTGCCGGTCAATTTCGCTCATCCGTTGAGTTTATGCGGCAGCAACCCGCAACTAGCCGAAACGTTACTGAAGAATGGCGCCAATCCCAATTATCCGCTGAATATTCAGAGCGACGCTTGTCCTTTCGTCATGCAATTGAGCTTATGCTATCCCAAATTGCTCCTCAAACTCATCAAATACGGCGGAGACGTGGGCAACTGCTTTTTAAAATGCACCAAAGGGAATAGGATGCTTTTTGTGGGGCCTACACCCGGACACAAATGTTTGAATCGAATTATCAAAGGTTTTCTCGGCCCCAACTATTGCTTAGTATCGTTGCGCGATAATGACAGATACTACCTCAAACTATTTCCGAAAGGAATTCCTGATGCCAAAGAATTGGAATGCGCTAGCCCGGATAAATCATCTTGCGTGGATCTTAGTACATAATAATATAAATTGGTAATCATAGAGATAAAACTTAATATATTTTTTTTTTCTTTATAGATTTCGACTGTATGGCATTGAGACATTTGTGTCGCACGGTGATTGTGCGCAAGGTTTTGGAAGCGACGAAATGGTCTCTTTTGAAGGATTCGCTGCCAAAATTACAACTGCCACCTCATATTACTAATTATCTTTTATACGATGATCTATAACCTCGTATTCTCTAGCATTAAGTTTTAAAAATTTTCTGATAAATAAATCAAAACTTTTGTATGAACTGTTTTTTCCAAATTATTTCAATTTTTAATAATCTTCGCACAACTACACTTAATAACAATTATATATAACAACATAAATAACGTTCGCTTGCGGGAGAATTTTAAGTTTCTTCCTCCTTGGAAAGTTTTTTTAAATTAAAAAGGAACTGTGAACTTTTTTCGTAGACAACAAATGTAATTGCAGTGGCTGGAATAACACGCAGAAGGCTCGGAATAAGACCTTTATAAAATCCCAAAAAGCCTTCATACCTGCACCGATTAAAAATAACCAAACTCTACAGTTCACTACTACACAATTTTAGAAAAATATAATATTTTTTTGAATTCCACACCTAATCTTGATCGATAAATTATTTCAATACACCGTAATATAAAACAATAATTTACAGTACAACTTGGTTATAATTTAAGGATATCGTTATAACCGAGTTGCACTGTACAGTATTTGAAAAATGGAATTGTTACAAGTCAAAAACTAGAACTCTTAAAAAAACCATTTGTACGATCTTTGTAATTCAAAAATACCTCATAAATACTTAGTAATTTATTTAGTTTAAATGTTTAATAATTTAAGATGGAATTCAGCAATAATAATAATTATGCTGCCATCGGCGAAAATAATAATTATTATGACTTGAGATTTGCGTCCTTAATTTGAATTATCGCTACTACATTATTTTAGAATAAATGAATAAAAAAAAGATACACAGAAAGAAAGTTGGTTCTCTCGTTCTAAATGACGAATAGAAAACAAATAATTGGCTCCTACTAATTTGAATCCTACTACTGCCGTTCTCTTGTATCGGGTGTCAATTTTTCATAGAGCAGAAACACGATGCAAATCGACGGAGTGACGTGACACATGTGAGGAACCATGCCCTTGTACAGACCAACGAATCCCTCGTGCCTGTGCGGGGAATAGTAGCGTGTGTAAACCTTACCACGTCCACACCAAATTCCCCCCGCATTCTTTCAAAATACCCCGCTTTGAATAAAATAAAATAATTCACTCACCTCCAAGTTTTCTGGAGAATATCCGCGATTCCTGTGTAAGCGCAACGTTGGTCTTGAAGTCGGGCTCTCACCACTTGATAAGGATATGTGACCGAAGCGGCGAATAGCTTGGAAACGGCGGCGAAAAATATATACTCTAGGCTTCCCTGCAATAAAAAAAAACAAAGATTAAAACTAAGAAAATAAAGAATATTACTAATATTAATGTCGTTAATTCTTATTTATTTTACATAAAACTAGTGAGGTTAGCATGCATATGATTATCATAACTAGATGCCAAAGGAGAGGGGGAAGTCTGGGAATGAGCCAGAATCCAAACCTTTAACCTGGCTCCTTCTTCTTGCTAAAGCCCGCACTATTTTTTACCTTAACATAGTTTAGTTGTAAACTTGTAAAAAATATATTTTCACAATCAAATGGCAAAAGTGACACTTTTGAATTTTGGCATAGAACTGCTTTATGAACACCCATAAAAATTTAATTAAACTACCCGGTAGTTATTATCGACCTTAAACTTAAAAACGAATAATTCAACCCATCAATTTAAAAAAAAAAAATGGTTAAATTTACCAGTGGTTTAGTTATTGGAATTTCCTTCCACGAACAGTAGTATTTTTTAAATTCTTCATAAGCCATGAATTGAAGAGCTCCATGAGATACACCGAAAACACCAGGCAAAAATCCCTATTTACACAAAAAATAAATGAATAAATATTATTCTGTTAATTAAAATCACAAATTACTTTATAAAATCCTGAAATTCCTTCGTATTTATAGACCTTTACTAAGGCGTCTATCATTCCTTTATACTGTTTATTTGGATCAGTTTCTTTAACCATGGAAAATTGTAAACACAGCCTCGTTTTTACCACCCAGACAGGATTCGTAATTATCAACGTTAAAATGCCTGTTAAAATAAAAACAATTTAACGTTACCAAAATTATAATAATCATAAACCACGTCAGAAATAAAGTACAGTAGTGACATTAAAATTAAGATCTTCAAAACCACGATATTCAGAGTTGAGCGAATTGTTTATAGCACGTCCTTGCTTCTTTCTAAAACGCTCTCATTTCTAAAAATTAAGCAATTACGTTTTGATTTTACTCTATGGCTTTCCACATGATTCACAATCCAATTTGGCTGAAACGGCTAAAAAAAAAAAATTGAGTGACACGTCTTACAAAAACTCTGAAGCTAATTGGCCGATTTCTACAATTAAGGCCTTAATGGGAACAGGAAAAGACGTTCTAAATTACTGCACAATTCATTTAATTCCGCATAACATGGTTTCAAAGATATTAATCTAAACTCACTACTTTATAACCAGACCACGTATTAAGATTTTTAAAAGCTAAACATAACATTTTAAAATCACTAAAATCGTAATACAGTAATCGCTTTTTTGGATCTTAAAAATTCAATTGAACCGTGGAGATCGTACCAGCTTCGGCAGCGGCTAACATGTGAAAACCAGGCCCCAGTTTCGAATGAGTGCGATTCTCGGTGAACTCTTTGATCCCCTGGTAGCTGCAAATTAATAATAATAATTATAAAAAAAGAACAAGCTGAGATTAAAGAGACAGTTTTTACAAGAAGAAATAAAGTCCCCAGGAGGCTCCTGAACCCCACACATTAGGCGCCACTCCGCGATACAAACCAGCGAAACCTTCCTGTTTGATGATGGTGCTGACGGCGTTCACTACGCCTTTGTACTGCGGCCTATCCACCATCCGGCCATCGTGAGCTAATAATAATAATTAATTTTTAAATAAATGGCTGGTTTAACATTGAAAAGGGTTACCGGCAAATCTGATTTTGATGAGGTCGAGAGGGTGCAAACAGAGCGTGGAAGCGACTCCTCCACTCACTCCGGCCACTAGATGCTCGTAGCGAATGTGCTGGAGAAAAGACGAACGCGACTTGGGACCGTTCGGAGAAGACGCGCTATTTACGCGGCTCGATGACAACATGTTGCGGTTAAAAAATTTTTTTAAAACTTAATAATAATTCATATTAAATCTATAATAAATAAACTTTTTCGTATATAATATAAAAAACATAACTATAATAGTTGAAACATTCTCATCACGTGCCCTCCATGTGCGAACGCGCGTACATCAATCAAATCATCAATCGCACCTCACCGTCAACTTTGATCTTTAATTTTCCGCTCGCCGTCATCACGTCAAAAGCGCTGCAGTCGCAAGTAGACCACGGCAAAGCAATGCGACTACAGCGCCGTCTTCGATAATTGTTGGAACTATGATTTATAAATACAGTACAGTAAGACCCCGCTTAACGCTACCCCGCTTAGCGCTGTTTCGCTTTAGCGCTGTTTTTTTTAGGCTGCGTTTTG
>JAQGAZ010003168.1:0-12979 GCA_034692225.1 Polydesmus complanatus
ATTTCAAGCCTCGCAAGCTCGGCACTTGTTTTTTTATATAACTCGCTTTTGGAGTGTGGACAAAGAGAGAAAAAATGTTGTTCGGATTACAAGGGGTTTCGGATTGGCGGGGGTTCGGATTAGCGCGACCGCACTGTATATAAAAAAAAAAAAAAATTCTAATGTTGTATAGGTTAACTTTTACCACAAATCTATTTTTTTAAACAGTTTAAACCCCTCTTATTCCTGTTATACTTTTATTTAGTGAAGGAGAAAGAGGTGGATTTTAAGGGGGTGACAGTATTTATTAATAAGAAAAAGCTGCTTTCCTTTCCCAAATTTTTTTTTACATTTTTTAAGTTAAAATAAAATTTGTGCACTAAGTTTGAAGAAGAAGGGTCTTTATTTTGGATGAAGGAAGGACCTTTTTCGTATCAAAATAAAACTGTCCTTATTTTTCTTCTTCTTTTACCAAACTTTTTTGTGGGTCTTTGTAGCCACCGGTACCCTTCTTTTCATAAATAAAAAGGGATACGATATTTTTTTTTTATCAATGAACACGTGAAAAGAAAAGTCGTGGGTTGAGAGAGAGAGAGAGAGAGAGAGGGGGGGGGGGTAGGAGGAGGGGAGAGTCACAAACTATTAAAAAAGTAGGGGAATATGCAAAATGGAAAAGAAAAAGAAAGAAAAAAAAGGAGAGAAAAAAAATCTTTCTTTCAGAGGTTGTAAAAAAAGATAAGATTAAATAAATGGAGGTGATTCCCGGTTTTATAAGGGCAAATTTCACGTGAGAAACAAATTTTTTTATAGCATTTTGCGAGGTGTTTTCTTCTACCTAACCCTAAACACACTGTATTAGGCAGTACATGTATTTGAACCGGGTTACGTGATTTTTGAGGAGAGAAGGTGGGGTTGGAGAAGGGGAAAGTTCTAAGAATAAAAATGTGACATTTTTTATAGTAACATCTGCTTTTTCATTATGTTTTTTTTAACAATTTTTTTTTTGATTTTTTTGAAGAAAATGTTCATTTTTTAAACTTTTTCCGCCCAAGGGGGAATTTTCGTTTTTTAAGGTTCTTGGATATACAGCTACACTATCGTACGTAAAATCTCTGCGTAAGAAAGTGAAAAAAATGATTTATGTAACTAATTGATTTCTTTTATTAGATTTATTAGAGATGCTGTATATTCCAAGTTGTATTAGCGGGATTTACTACTACTGTAGTTACTGAGGACAAATTTCAAACAAAATTTAAAAAGCTGACGTGAAAATGAAATCAAAAGTTCATTTGATTTTAATATTTTGTCTTTTTCTCGGATCGAATTGGCTTCTACCTTGCATCTAGTAAACTAGTGGAGGAGTTTTTGAATTTTGCTTTAGATGATTTTTTAAAAGTGTGAGATTTTACTACGATTAAGGTGATCATTTAATTGGAAATGAAGAGTGGATTATTAGGATTGGAAATAAAAAATTTCATTTGGTCTCCCAAATTGATTTGTCTTTTTTTTTTCACTGCAAACTTGTCGTACTTCACTTTGTTTGTGGGACCACTGGTTTACTGCCCATTAATTATTCAATTTTGAAAACTTAAAATTTGGCAAACAGCTTGTTTAAATGTCTAAAAAATAGTTGTTTAAAATGAGCAAATTAGAATATTATTGCACCCGTTTACCTTGTAAACTAGTTTAATACTAGTCTACGTATATTTTCAACTAAAAACTAGTTATTATTATTTTTTTTTTTTTAATGTTTTCCCGTGATAAAAATGAAAGAAAATATTACGTTGCGGCGGCGCATTGTACTGTACTTGTATAAAGGTCTATCTAATGGTAATACGGTGGAACAGTTAGAGCTACATTCTCGAATCCAATGAATAGAAGTTTAGTTGCCAGTTTTTTGACGTGAATGGTTGGTAATCACGTGCGTGCAAAATGACCGGAGTAAGGCTATTTCCTTTTCACTTCTTCTCTCTATCCTTTTTTCTTATTATCTTGGAAATTGTGCGAGTTTGATACACTTGATGTTTGGGGGTGGGGTGGTATAGGGTGAGAAGGAAGGAAGAATTCGCTACTCTTTTTTTTTTTATTTTTTTGGTTTTTCACGGTGAGTCGAGCAGATTGGGCGCGGGACCGATGCTAGTTCAGAGATCACATATTGGAAGGAAACGTGGATGGAGCGCGATACCCGTCGCAAATTTATTTTTCCCATTGTCCATCTTTTATATTCTTTCGCATTTTTTTTTTTTTTTTCCTAAATTTTTATATCGACGTTCATTTTTTTTTTGTTATATACATTTTTTTTCTTACACCGAGGGATTATGCCGTGAAAAATCATCAGCGCTCCTCTTTCTTTGTGCGCCGCGCAATATCTACGGCGCTCCATACACCACTGCGGGGGTAATAAGAAAAATGCGATGACACTTTTTTTTCACTCTCTCTCCCCATACGTGTGTTAAAGAATAAAAGAGAAAGTTTGCCTATGTGTGTGTTCCTATCCCTCCCTATCCATGCCATCGTCTTATAATTTTCGCTGTATAGAAATTCCCAGGATAATTCGTGTTCATCTATTTTTTGTAAACTGAATTCGCCTTTAACTCGCAATCTGCCTATTCAACTCCTTCGCCACCCACCTACCCCTACCACCCTCTCGTCGCACGACGTGCCACTGCACCATTTCCGATACACAAACTCAATCTATTGGATATTATTTTGATAGGCGCCAAAACCTGTGTATCGGTGAGGATGCACTGGGCGCGTACACACGGCGCATATTTAAAATGCGATTCTTTCGCGTGAATACCCTATTTTTAAGAAGATCGCATTGAAAATCACTAGAAAATCAAATTTTTATATCATTTTTTTTTTATTCACTTTTGTGCTCGCGATGGGGATGTACATGTATAGGCTACGTAGAGGAGGAGGAGGAGGAAGGAAATTCCTTGTTGTCCATTGTCATCTTCAAAAAATAACTTAAAAGAACAATTTGCGAGGTATTGGAAGACATGATCAACATTTTGTTTACTTAAATTTACTCAAAATTGATTTTTTTTTTCCGTTTGGAAAATTCTTAGATTTTAATAAATGTCAAATGCCTTTTCATTCGACAAATATTTGTTTTTTTTTTTTTAAAAAAAATTTAAAAATGTTTTTTTTAGCTTACAAAAAGATGTCTTATTTATATATTTTTTTGAAAAAAAAAATTAATTCGTAATTGATGTGATTTAATGACGGGTGAATATTATTTTTTTGGGTACGAAAAAGTCAGATCAATTTCCATATGATTTTTGCCATTTTGATGTCAGAATGTTCAAATAAATTGGAGTTGATGGAGAGGAGAGCGAGATGAGACATAACTATAATCATATTTTATACTCAAATTTTTATTTTCTTATGTTATAAGAAAGAACGGAGAGAGTGAAAGGAAAAGGAAAGGAGGGGTGGGGGAAGGAGAGAGATGTAGAAATTCCGGGGCCGAGGATGACGGAGAGAGAGAGAGAGGGAGAATTTATTTATATGAAAAAAATCATCTCAATTCCAGAATGGAAAAACATGTGTCTTTCTTTTAATAGAACATGTTGCGTTATGAAGCACATAAATCAGCTGCGACAACGACAAGAAAACAATAAACAAAAACTTCCGCCGCTCCCCTCCATTCCTCTCTCTCCCATCACATCTTTGGGAGGGGGGGGGGGGCCAACGTCTTATTCGCGGCAATCACTTCCTCCTTCTATTTTGTCTTGATTTACGCCCTACTCTTTACTTTTAATGAGCGAAATGTAAATATGATTAAAAATGCGAGTGATTTTTGTTTTACCGTAATATAAGGTAGGCCATGCGCGCGTGTCACGTGGGCTGTGGGCGTGGGGGATGATGGAGAGAGACAGACCGATCGTTTATTTAAACGTCCAACAATTTCATCGGCTCTATTACTCCGTTAGGAACATTCAAGCTAATTAAACTTTACGCTTTTCTGCTTTCGTGTTTTTACAGCAGCAATTATCACACTGGACATTCGCCAAATCACTTCGACGCTGCGGTCAAGTGAAAAGCTCGATGGTTTTTATCGATCGTATTATGCCGTCTTTAAAACACGCGTAAATAAAATGATGTTAATTTTTTAAAAAGAATAATATCGATTTTAAATTTTTTAATTACGAGTCGTATCATGGTTATAGAAAAATGTATCATAAGTGATTAAGGGGAATTTAAATTTTGATTATTGATGGGGATGGGTGTGAACCTTTAAAGATGTGGTCATTAAGCATTCGGTTGGCTAGTGTGAGGACGGCTTGGCGATCGGTCATTTAAAGCGATCGGGGTTTGGAATTAAATCAGGTCGAGGATATAGCAAAAGCAAGAATCTATTTTTTATACATATAAATGTATTACAGTAAAAGCACCAAAAAAAAAGGAAAAAAAAAAAAAACTATATTATACAGTATTCCGATTTTTATCGATTTTCATTCGTCTTATCGTTTGATAGTCATTCGTTTTTAGTGCGATAGTTATCGAAGGACAAATGGTAAGTTGTCCAAGCGCAATTTGGGAAAGAGCGAGATAGTGAGAGCACAGCGCCAACACGCTCTCATCTTTATAATATTAGTAGAAGCTACACGTAGCGCGATGATGGCGATAATAAAGGCCGAAGTTGTTATGATTTTTCCCATTGGAATTTCGGAAGGAGAGGAAATTACACGGAAAATGTATTGTTTAAATATCAGTGGACGAAATCGCCCTCCCTACCCCCTCCCTCTTCGTGTTTAGACTTTTACTTTATCTGCTGCCAATGCTAATGTCCATGCTAGAGAAGAGAGGGGGGGGGTTGGGTAGGTGAGTGGGCGAATCGGGTGACGTCATCGCCTGTTGTTATTGTTGTTGTGTAATATATGGAATGGTCGGTCGATGGTCTGCTCGCGTTCGCCAGGGCTGTACGCTCGGTTGACTGGCTTGCGGGTTGCAAGCAGCCGGACTCGATCGATATTTTCGCCATGGACTAACGTCCGTCGAGAGCAAGAGAGTGAGTGCCAGAGAGAGAGAGAAAGGGAAAGCTAGAGAGAGAGAGAGAGAGAAGCTGCAGATATAGAGAATGAACGAGAGAGAAAAGAGATTTGAGAAGCAATTTAAGACTCGTATATAGCCTTTTTATATTTATGTTCCAAGTCAAAATAACGACCGAGTTTGACCCTTTGGCTCTTTTCGCTTTCCTTACATTTGCTAGCCTCATCCTCGTGATTGGAGATAGGAAATACGTTGGGAGAGAGAAAGTTTGGCTTTCGGTCAACATAAATATCCGGTCAACGCTATACTCATAAATAGATATCTATTCTATGCTAATGTCGATAAAGCCTCTCACTCCATTCACGCTTTGACTTTTTTTTTTTTTGCCAATGACAAAGATGGCGATGATGTTTCGTTCGCTCGTTTTTGGAAATTGCTCTCGTTTTACACTTCTATGTCGTTTGTAAAATGTAATTGCTGGCGAGGTGACGCCGAAATCGCCTTTTAATGACACTCGTGACGTCATGATAGTGCGAGCGATGACTCCACCTCTTACACGCGCCAAACTCTTCTCATGGTGGACACAATTTAATTACATGACTTGCACGTAATTTATTATTAAAAGTTGGGTGGAAGGTGACAGATTAGTTTTTTTTTTTTTTTTGTTATTATTATTTGTTCTGGTTTTAGTAAGTGTTGACCTCCAGGGTCAGCTAACTCCACGACTTGGCTGATGTAGTATAATTATTTATTTTGCATCTTATACTGGCAAGTATAGTACATCTATCGGTAGTACGTAAAAATGGTTTTAGTTTACGATATAATTTTTAACATTTAAAAACAACGTTTCTATAGAATCACAAAGTTTTCATCCACATTTATATTTACGCGGGTAAATTGATTTTGTATAAATGCACAACTGTAGGCCATTCCAAACTTGAGCGTAGAGAAAGCATTGAAATTGAATTTATAATATACATGTACAGTAATAAAAAGTGTATTTTGCATATTACGGTACCGTGTACTTTGGAAAACGAGAAATCGAGGCTCTTTTTTTTTTTTCTTCCTCTTCCTCTGATCGACGTGTGTGGTAAATTATTATTGAAATATTTTTTGAAAATTATTATATTAGTTATTCTTTTTATCTTTATTGGCGAATGAAATTTTGATTCGACCGATATTATTTGTGGGGGTTATGTGAGAGGGTACCGAGCGGGTAACTAAGGAGAGAACGAATGGGGAGGGGGTAAAATATTTAGGGAGTTTATTTAATAATTCTGAGTTTAGTTACACAACTCCTTTCATCTTGCAGGCTATTTTTCTCACCGAAAATTTCACTATGAAAAGACAGGAGAAAAAAAAAAAAAAAACGGGGAGAAACTCTGCTAAATTTACATTTTTTTTTTTTTTTTACCTTTTCGCACGAAACTTTTCCCGTTTTTCGGTGTTTGTGTGTTGGCAGATGAATTTTACCCCTCCGCGATGACGTGAATATATTTTCATAGTGTAACCCGGATCGTGAACCGGGCCAAACCTTGCTTCATTTTTTCACCCCCATCTTTTTTTTTTTTCTTTCTCTCCCGCTTCTTCCTTACAATTTTTGTTGGCTTTTTATATACGAGCCCGGATCTCTACCCCCTTCTATTCTTCACACGAGGTACCCTTCTCCCTCATCTCTCACCTAACTCTCCCTTCTACATCGACACCGAAAAATCTTTTTTTCCACTTTTTTTCTCTCTCCTTTTTTTTTTTTTGTAAAATCAAAATTTGAAGCAAGATATGACGTCAGCATCAAACTTTTTTTTTTTTTTCCATATTTTTCTATTTGAGGAAAATAATGTGCTCCTCTTCGACGAGCACCACGTTAAGAACAAGTATAAAAGAGCCCGAGAGAGAGAGAGTTTTTTTGAAATTTTTTTTTAAAAAAAAGTGGAGGGTAGGCTATAATAAGGGCGCACTATACATAATATGCAAAATTTCTTAGCCCCCACATAATCTAAAAACCCCCATCTCGATTCGAACTCACTCTTTAGCTTCAAAATTTTCCCCTTTTATTTCAAAAACTTGTACCACAACCCCCCTTCTCTCTCTCCGTTAACCCCCTTGCGAGTCTGCATGTACTGTATGTTGGACGGATACGTTTTTGGAACATTTTCGCACCCACCCTTCAACCCGCTCGCCCACCCTTTATGCCTTGCCTGTCTGCTGCGTTGGCGCAGTTGGGTCTACTAGCCTGGGTTTGGTTTGGGTTAGGCCCCAGGGGTAGAAGCTATCTTTAGTTCGTTAGAGCCCCTATCGCGGTTCTACATAATATTTCATCCCAGACCCCGGGGTCGTCTCTCTATCTGCACGCGTTACCCTTCGTCCCGCGCAATCTCAACAGCTGATTGTTCCGAGCCCCATCCTGGTTGGTGGGCCTTCGAGACGTCTTTGTAAGACGTTGTAATGCCGAATGGCTCTCGTTAGTTGTCGTCGTCGTCGTTGTTGTTGTTGATGATGACGTCACCCGTCTTGTTAGGAGAAAGTGAGAGGTGTGTTTACGTTTTGGTTTGTTTATTGAAGTGAACGTGTTTGCTTACATAGAGGTACATTTACTTTCGGTGGATAGGAACGCGTCGGTCGGACCTCGGTTCACGTGCTGCCTGCCATTACGTCGTGTTTACTCTCTCATCAAAAATTTAAATTTTATTGGTTGCATTCATTACCTACGAATTAGTTTAAAAAATTTAAATTTAAATTAAGTAGAATTAAATGGATAGCGTTTTAAATTCATTAGTTAATGGTTTAAACTTATTTTAAACTGGCTATGCATCTTAAGCAGCTTTTTTTAAGCTTTAATTTGTATATATAGTTTAAAATTGTATTATTTTGCTCTACAATTATTATTTTAAATTAATGCAATTTTAAATTTGCATTGTTATTTTAAAAGTACATTATTTGACTTTCAAACAGAATTTAATAATTTTTAAAATAGGAAGATTATTCATTTTAAACAAGTTAACGTTTTTATTTTATTTTTGAAAGTATTGGAGCTATTTTTATCTTTGTGGAAATTAATTATAAAATTAATTTTTTTTTAAAATTTAATATTGTTTTTAAAATATTAATCTACAAAAATTAATTTGATGTTTGAATTTCAAAAACAAATTTTGAATGGCTGTTGATTAGTTTCTGAATGCAATTAGTAAAATTTGCTTTTGATTTTAAGTGATATAATTTTTTTAAAAAATATTTATTTAAAATATTGTTGTAAAAGCGGTTTAATGATGGAATATTGTCATCTGCGTAGTCGTCGGATGTCTTCGAGTCCTGAAAGATGTTTCATTACAAAGCTTTTTTTTTTTTTTAAGAAAATTTATCGAGGACAGAAGAAATTTTATTTCTTTTTTTTTTTAACCTAAGAAGAAAGGAGAAAAGAAAAAAAAACTTAAAGAAGACACAGTTCGTCTACCGCCATTAGGTTGTTAAGTGTTAGTTGTAATATCGACGGTTGGTGTGCCATATTCGATGCTGCTGCAGCTTAGTCTCGTATAAGCAAACTAATCGTATGTAAAAGAGAGAAGAGAGAGAGTGAGTGATAAGCACAGCTGCTGCGTCATCTCTCTCTCCCTCCCTCCCTCTCTCTCTCTGTTACGTAGCTTACGTTACGTTGACCGAGCGTATAGACCTTTATAATACAGCGAGCGATGCAACGCCAGTGAAAGAGATGGAAAAGCAAGATGGTGGCTTCGTCCATTGGTCGATATTTTCCTATGGTCAATTCCCCCTATTCCTCTCTTTTCTCCCTCCCTCCCCCTCTTCCTCTTCTACATAGAGGGGGGTGGACGAGAGGTTTGATATGATAGATTTAGGCTTGGGAGTGTGGCTAAGCCTATCTAATGGTCACTGTCCGGTCGTGGCGTGAGAAAACACGGGCTTTTAGGCCTACGTCCATCGCAATCGGTGTGGATTGCTTCCAGCTCGACGTCATTGAATAACGTAAAGAGAGCGTCGTTAATGTCTTGTGCCAAGATAAGCTGACTCCATCTAAGACGTTAGACGGGATTTCACGTACATTTGCAACGTAAGTTGGAGTAAACGTAGGATGGCGCCGTATCGTAAATAAATACACGCGCGTTTTTAAAACATTGTGAGCTCATTTTTTTTTCCTTTGCACGTATTATTTTTCATATATATTTTTTAAAAATATATTCGTTTATATTTTTTTTTATGGAATGATTGAATGCTATTCGATATTGCATCGAGGTGTTTCGTATCTACCTTTGCTTCATTCGCTTTTATTGCTGTTATTTTTTGATGTGCCGATGACGTTAGTTATGTTAACGAGCGTTCGTTTGTTCGTTCGCATGGCGTGCTCGTATTTTTGATTTTTCGCTAATAGTCACCGGAGACGAAGTAAGCCTTTTTTTTTTTATTATTTATTTATTTATATAGAAAAAAAAATTCTAGTCTATATTATATTAGTACGCGCGTGTAGAGTAATAATTTTGATAGACGTGGCGCTAGGATAATTGATTTTATTTTTTTCAAGCTCCGATTGATCGTTTTTTCGCTTTCTTTCAATTTCTTCTTCTCTTTCGCTCGAGACGCGTGTAATCGGCGACGTAAGATTGAAGTGCGCTCGGAGTCAACTCTTTATATATTATACGCCAACGCAACGCGATCTCTCTTTCACGACATTCCAGCTACATCTAAAAACAATTTCGGAACGATGAGTGTAGTAAACAATTTAAATTTACCTGAATTAAAACTACATTCAGTATATTTTTTGTGAGATTTAAAACTTTCAAGTTATTTGTTGGTAGACTGAGCAAAATTGGTTAGCGCGATAGAGAGCTGATTAACAAAGTTGATGATAGTTTTAAAAATTTTTTAACAAAATTTATATTTAAACTATTTGACTAATATTTGAAGGTAGAGAAATAGTTTTGAGTGTTAGATTTTGGGCTTTAAGGGTATTCAAGTTTTACATTAACGGCAATTATTATTTTTATTTATGATCAGTTCCAAGCTAATGTTGTTTTTTGTTCAAAGGACGAGTTCTGGGGTTTTTAATTTAAAATGATATGAACTGGCGAGTTTGATTTTATATGACTTAATGCTATATTTTTATAATAGTTTATCTATTTTAATTTTGGGTAATTTTTTTTTTAATTAGCGTTATAACATTAAGAATCATTAAATATAATTTTGTACAAAATCTTTGTTAATTTTGAGAAGTAGGAGTTTCATACTCAAAAACAATAATAATTTCAGTTGCGATTTAGTAAATCGATTTGATTTTGGCTGGATTTACTAGTCTTTTTTTCAGTCTTTCTTAATTAAATTTCTAGTGTGGTTTAATCAGAGCAAAATCAGTTGAATTGTTTTTCGTACGATGCATTTTAAGAGCTAGTTTTGTGATGTGATTGAATTGCACGTGCATCGGTTTGGCCGGCGCTTGCTGCGAGAAACTGCTCGATTCCCGAGTGCTGATGTTAAATATTCGAAAACGATAAACGTCACTGAAATATTAAAATGAAATAAATTGTTAACATGGGCTGCCGTCATTAGAACACGCAGGGTCTACATGTGACTGGTTTATTGATCCGTTCAACCTACGATGCTACTCTTCTCGTTAACGGTTAATGTGTATCTTGTAATTTATAGCTAAGTTTACGGATCTGCCTGGGTGTGACTGCTGCTGTTTCTCAATGCAATCATACATACGTTGTCTTTTACGGTTAATTTGTGTACATAACGTTTTCTAATAAGCGCTTACGTTATAATGAATGGCAATTTTCAACCTAATACAACCGAAATACAATAATGCAGCGTTTAACTTTTGAATGTGCATGCGATTTCTGTGTTTTGAATTTGGCAAAACTGCATGGAACACATGAAATACATTAATTTTATTGGCAATATTATTTTACACGTACAGTATTGGATTTTAAATACGGTAGTAACATATTATGGTAATAATTTTTTTTTGCTTTATCGTAAGCGTTTAAGTTTCATTTCACCAATAATAATTACTGTATATTAGTGATAATTATTTGAAACAACAAGGGATTATCATGAAATTGCTGTCTACGGTAATGTTTTTTTTTTTTAGTTTAAATTTAAATTTATTTTAAAAATCGTGGGGATCAAATTCAATTTATTTGTTGCAGCTATTGTAGGGTACTCTATCTGAATCTAAACTGTCATTATTACATCAATAACTACTACAGCAATCTTTATGTGAATTTTGACAAACTAAAAAATGACGTTTTCAATACCAGTATCTAATTTTTTTCGCAGACGGTGCAATAAAATAAATTAAAATACATTAGGCAAATAAATTGAATTTAGCAAACAATACTTTTGATTTAAAAGGTCAAAAAAAGCTAACTACCATTTTATTTTGAATACGGTACCGGTAATCTCTTTAGAAAAAAAAATTATATTAAATTTAGAAACGAAAAATACGAATTTTAATCGGTTAAAATATATTTTTGTATAACATTGCATTTATAAACTGCATGTATAGTATAGCATTTCATTGAAAATTAATTGAGTATGCATAATATTTATTTTGAATTTACGAGTACATGTGTACCTTCAAATTTAAGTTTACAAAAATCTAATAGATGTACAGTGTAGAATAGAAATAAGCTTAGCCACGAAAGTTAAAATTTCTGATTCTCCATTTAAAAAAATTCAAATTTATTGGGAGTTTTAAGTATTCGTATTTAGCTTTTGTATGCAGTAATTTTGTATATAGTACATATTCAACTTTCGCATCAAAATTCTGATCGATTATTGTAAATGTTTATTGTTTAGTTATTATTTGTGAAAAGTTTGGCGGTTGGAGAGTGCGAGTGGTACGGGCGAGCGGGTGAAAAGGGCGGGGCAGTAGCAGAGTCCGGTAAATAAATTATAAATGCACGCGCGTTCATCTATCAACTTATAAACACTGCATGATCTAAAATTCCAGATAAAACAAAGCGGGGGTGGCGGGAGGGGGAAGCGGCAAATGAGGTTAGGAAATAGCTGCTCATATAATTTGAATATCAATCTCGTTAAGTGTAAATTGTAGTAGATAGACTATGTTTATATTTACAAGTAAAGACGTTAATTGGACATTTGTTAAATACAAGTTGCATTGGAAAGTGTGACACGACTCCACCTCTAATTGACTTTTTGATGGAAGAAGAGAAAATGACTCATTTATACTGATTAGTAGTAGCCACACCACACTATCATTTTTTTTTTTTTTTTTGGCGCTTGCTGGCGATGCCCGTCTCATTACGAATTTATGCGCGAGAGTCCGGTTAAATAACCCCCTCTGCAACCGGCTTAGTATTACTCTCCAACGTCAATCTTAACTCGACACCGAGTGGTTTCTGTTAAAAATAGTAACGGATCAATTTACTAGCGAGGTGTTTCGAAATGGTTAGGGAGAGTGTTCGTTACTCGCCTTGTCCGAGTTTTGAGCCGTTGAGGGGCGTAGAGCATCGACGGACGAATAAAAAGGGACCTTTAGCGGCTCATTGTTTGAGATGTACAAGTGCCCTTTGCTGGACACTGCCCCTTTTTTCCATCGATGCGGACAAAGGGAAACGAACGAAGCCTTATATTTAAACACGCCTTCACACCATGAATCAAAGCTGCTTTTTTTAACGTCACGTGTAATTGCACTTACTTGGATTTGTAATTAATCTTACCGCTGCTGACTAATCATTTTAATAATTTAGTTTATCTTTTTTTTTAAAAAAAGAATTTTACGGTTTATAATTTTCATCGCCGATTACAACTGTATTTCAATGCTATGGCGATTTGTTTGGTCGGTATAGCTTACATTATTTGAACTACACGTACAATGTGTACTGTATTTGCTGAATTGTTTGAACATACTGTACAGTAATTTAGGTATTATTTATTATTCTGTAGTAATAAACATACGAGGGTAGGCTGATAAGTAATGCCTCCACCTCCATATCTTTTGAACGGATTGGAGCACTGTCTTCAAACAAAC
>JAQGAZ010003169.1:0-12954 GCA_034692225.1 Polydesmus complanatus
TTTCGCTTTGAATCTTTTTTTTTTTGTTTTGTTTTGAATCTTTTTTTCGCTTTGAATCATTTTTTCGCTTTGAATCTCTTATTTTTCGTTTTCATTCTTTTATTTTCGCTTTGAATCTTTTTTTTTTGTTTTGTTTTGAATCTTTTTTTCGCTTTGAATCATTTTTTCGCTTTGAATCTTTTATTTTTCGCTTTGAATCTCTTATTTTTCGTTTTCATTCTTTTATTTTCGCTTTGAATCTTTTTTTTTTTGTTTTGTTTTGAATCTTTTTTTCGCTTTGAATCATTTTTTCGCTTTGAATCTTTTTGTTTCGCTTTGAATCATTTTTATTTTTGCTTTGAATCTTTTTTTTTTCGCCTTGAATCTTTTTTTTCGCTTTGAATCTTTTTTTTCGCTTTGAATCTTTTTTTTTTCGCCTTGAATCTTTTTTTTCGCTTTGAATCTTTTTTTTCGCTTTGAATCTTTTATTTTCGCTTTGAATCTTTTTGTTTCGCTTTGAATCTTTTTTTTTCGCTTTGAATCTTTTCTTTTAGCTTTGAATCTTTTTTTTTCGTTTTGAATTTTTTTTTTACTTTTAATGTTGTTCCGCTATGAATCTTCACTATTTTCACTCCCTATTGAAATCTGCCTGTGCGAAACGTAACCTTCCTCATTTACATGTTTCTCTATGGGAAGCTGTAATCCACTTTGAACCCTTTATTTTTTTTCTTTCGACCATCCCAAGTGCACATTAATTGGGAAAACCTTTCAGCTAATTACAGGAGAGACTTTCAAAAAAAAAAAAATTACGTTGTCGTCACGTGAACCGGAAGTGAGATATAGTAAAGGTGAAGTGAGGTGAGGGCGGAAGCAGCTGGCGTCTGCTCTCCTTGACTTTGTTTTGGCGCCAAACGCACTCTCCTTTCTTTTTTTGTTTGGGTTTGGAGAGTTAGGTAATGAACTTCCGGTTCCCACACCTGGTCGGCACGTGCGTCGCGTTGCGCGAGGGAGAAGAGTCGCGTTCGGCCAAGCGCGACGACCGACGCAAACGCATACACACAACACCCACGCATGCGCTGAAGCGGAGAGAGATAAAAGGACTCGATGCCTGTGTATCGCGCTCGCTCATGCGCACAAAACGCACGTGGAACTCGACCGCCAAAACACAGCAAAAACCAATTTCAGGTGCAAAAAAAAAAAAAAAAAAATAAATTGGACTTATAGTGTTGTTGCACGGTTATTTTATCATTGAATTCTATTAGGAATTTGTTCTGCAACATTTGATCAAGTCCGAATTTTTTCGAAATAGCAATAAAAATTAGCGTAAAATTTGGACTTGTAGCGTTATTGCTTGACTGATTTGTCATTGAACTCAATTAGAAATTGATTCTACAAAAAGTGATCAAGTCCAAAATATACTCAAATAAAGTGATAAATTTTTTTTTTTGATTTATAACGTTGTTGCATAGATAATTTATCATTGAAAACAGTTCAAAATTTGTCCAGCAAAAAAAGGTCAAGTCCCGAATTTCACAAAATGGGATAAATTGCGACTTATAGCGTTATTGCATCGTTAATTTACCTTCGAAATCATATTAGAAATTAAGTCTACAAAAAGTGATCAAGTCCAATTTTTTTTTTTTTTTTTTTGGAGAGAAATGGGACTTATAGTGTTGTTGCATAGATAATGTACTATGGAAATCAATGAGAAATTCGTTCAGCGAAAACTGATCAAGTCCGAATTTATTAAATAAGATCGAATGGACATAACACCTTTTTTTCCCCACTGCATATTATTATTAGTAAATGGACCTACCTAAAACACAGGTAGAAAAAAAGTGTCTCCCCCATTGCAAATAAAAACGTTGCGAAGCGCAGCTTCCTGTTTGTACGTCATTGAAGGCAGCGGGCGCGATGTGAATGGAATAGCGAATAATAATAATAATAATAGTAATGAAGTACACGTCCATTGCAGGTGTGAACAGAGCCTCGAGAGCGGTCGAGCGGAGCGGAAGGTGAGCGGTTGAGCGGTAGTGGCACGTGCCGGGCTTAAGCCAAGCCTACACGATTAGCTCAGCAGCGCTTACACGTGTACACATAAGCAAAACGAAATCGATTTGCTCGAAGCACGCAGTGGGCGGAGCTAATGGCGAGGAGTGCACTCGCCCCAGTAAACTCAGCGGTGGGGACTCGCCTTAATTACTCATTTTCTGCGGATTTTTGGAACCGATAAATCGATTTCTTTTGATCGTTCGACCGAGTTAAACGTTATTTACCACACACTTGACCGAGTGCAATGCCATACTCGCTCGAGTGAAGCATAATTTTAGGACGAGTGTGTGCATGGTTTTTTTCCCACCTCTTCTTAACTTACTTGAACGAGTGAAACATCCGGACGAGTGAATAGAGCTTTTTTTTTTTTTTTTAAAAAAATAATTTACTCGAGCGAGTAATATGAGTAAAAGCGATTTAACTCGATCGAGTCATGATCATTTTTTAAATTATTTTTTTTCAGTTTTTGTTCAGAATTATGTAATCTTACTCGCCCGAGTAGTGTATTATCAATTGTTTTTTTTTTCGAAAATCGATAAAACATATTTTTATGTGCACTTGACCGAGTTAAACAAATGTTTCAAATTACTCCACCGAGTTAAAATGTTTTTTTTTTTCTTCCCCTTTTTACATTTACTCGCTCGAGTAATTTTTTTTTTTTTTTTTCTTTTAATTTCTTGACCGAGTTAAGAATATAATTTAAATTAACTCGAGCGAGTAAAAGCAATATTTTAAATTTTTTTCTTTTAAATATTATTTCGAGTGTTTTTTTACTCGTCCGAGTGAGTATTCTTTACTCGTCCGAGTGAGTATTTGACACATTCAACTGAAAAATATTTTTACTCAACCGAGTAGAAGGATATATTTTCTTATCTTAGGATAAAACTAGTTACTAGACCGAATAAAATGTATTTTCATACGTAGGCTACTCGATCAAATAAAAAATATATTTTCTATCTCTACTCGACCGAATATGGTGTAGTATTTTCTACCTCACTCGCCCGCGCAAGATGCATTTTTCTATCTTTTACTCGAGCGATAAAACGTAATTATTTTAACAACTTAATTCGAAGCGTTTTACTGGTCCGAGTGGGTTGATATTTTTTTCTCCCCCTTTCCCTTTCTTTCGCAACCCGTCCCGCGCATGCGCCTCCTCCTCCTCGTTACCGTGTGTGTGGCTCACCTGGTGGCGTGCGTGTGTGGGCGGGGCAATCGATAAGTCAGTGACGTTTCGAGGGAGGGGGAGTGGGCACTGGGGCGAGTGGAGGTAGGAGGAGGTAGGCCGAAACGATCCATATCCACATATCCCCAGCGGAAGCAGCAGCCATTTTCTCTCCGCTCGTCGATACCTTCGCTTCGGTCCCTTTTCAGCCGCTATCTCTCGCGCATGCGCAGTAGTCTACCTCACCTGTGCGCGCACTCGTCGAGCCAACGGTCAAGCGGACCCAACGCAGCAGCAGCAGCCATCTTGTGCTTCTTCTTCGATCTCAAAGTTGAGAACGAGAAAAAAATTTTTAAGAAGAAAAAGTAACCGGAAATTGATTAAAATACATAAACCGGAAGTGGATTATTTGTGTGGATATATATATATTTTATTTTCTGCGCGCGGGTGTACGCATTAGAAAAGTCATTGCTCAGGTGAGTCAAAAACAATTTTTATTATGTATTTGCGCAGCTGTCTCTCTCTCTCTCTCCATCACTCCCTCTCTTTCACTCTCTCTCTCTCTTTCACTCTCCCCCACACACACAGCCACCCACTCTACTTTTATTGTTATTGTAATTATCATCTCCCACTCGCCCACTCTCTGTTTTTTTTTTATAAGGAAACACTTGTGTTTTTACGTGGAAAAAAAAAAAATTCATCGAACTCTCTGAGGTCACAACAACTGCAGCGGCTGCGGCTGTGCGCGTGTGAATGGGCCTGATGACGTCATCCATAAGCCCTATACACTAGTATCGACATGGGGCTTATAAAAGTGCGCTTATTATGTTTTCAGGTCATAATTCTATTTCCGGTTGAGTTTTTTTTTTTATTGTGTGTGAGTTGATTTTTTGATAATATTCATCGAGGATTTTACGCCGTGTGTGTGTGTGTGAATGGGCCCTGATGACGTCATCGTGACGCATTTTTTTTTGACGGTTTCCGGTTGTGTATAAAATGATTTTAAAACTCTTTTTGCTATAAAATTTGACGCTCGAGTGTGTGTGTGTGAATGGGCCTGATGACGTCCCAAAAGAGACAGAGTATTATGCCTTTTTTTTTTTTTTTACTCGACCGAGTGAGTATCTGAAACATTCGAGTTAAGGTTAATTATCAAATGAAATTCGATCGAGTTATTTTTATTTTTTTTTTGAATTTTTGATCGAATTAAACGTTAATTTTTTTTTTTTAAGAAACATTTACTCGACCGAGTCAAAAGAGTATTTTTCGTTCTTACTCGACCTTAATTTTCTTTTAAAAGCTACCGGCAATATTTATTTTTTTAAGACCTCGGTTATATTTTTTTTATTCTCTCGGCCCAGTTAGTCGCTGGAATGACGTTTTCTTTTTATTTTTACTCGACCGAATGATTATAATATTTTCTAACTTACTAGCGGGAATATTAAGGGTATTCTTAGACGTACGGTGCCTTAATACAAATGCATTTTTTAAAATTTACTCGACCGTGTAAGATGTATATTTGGGCCGTGTAAGATATAAATAGGGGCCTTAGCGTTGTACGGAAGAAAGGTATAGATTTTTAACGCTTCCGGTCTATTTATTAACTTTTTTTTCCCTTAAAAATCTGATTATCAAATTTGACTCCGAGTGTGAACTCGCCTTATGACGTCATTTAACTTAGGCCTAAGGTTGATGAGCTTACTGGCGCCAGTAGGTTATTAATAATAATATTATTTTATGTTTATAAATTTAATTTCCGGTTTTTTTAAAAAAAAAATAATTTGCACCTTTATCTTAAACACTCATTTCTCGTCAAATTTTGGCATCAAACAAACAAACAAAAAAAAACCATTATCAAAATTCAAATTAATTTTAACAGGCGAATGCTCACTTCCGGAAGTGGGGAATTTGAAACCAAAATCTATTTTTTGTTAACGTTAAAATTTTTTATGCGTATTTTTTTTTTTTTTTTTTGGGTGAGAGTGCGCGTGCGCGAATCGTTGTATTATTATTTTAAATCGATGCGATGACGTCATGGATGGAATGTCGTCATTAAGATCGAGCGATGACGTCATTTTTTTTAATTTTCTTTTTATTAAAGAAATTGGAGAAATTTTTTTTTGTTTCCATCAATCGATTTGAAAAAAAAAAACAACCCAATATATATATTACAGTATACTGTATATATTTTTTGCTCGTGAACGATTTGGGTTTAAGGGGCCGAAAATCTTTTTGAGGAGGGGCCGAAAGTGGGAAGGAGGCCCTTGTAATGAGAGCGCCTTAATTAGGTGACCTAAATGTATAAAAAATAGCACTTAAAAGTATTATTAATTTTCATCTTTGCGAAAAAGATACCGTACGTATCGAAAAGATACGTAACGGTAAAAAAATAAAAGGTAAAAATTAACGGAAGTGACTTTAAACAATGTTTAAGTAAACGTTAAGGTAGGGCTTGAAAAACGTATGAAAATGCGTTGCGGATTTTCGATACCGATGTAAAACGTAACGTTAGGGCTCTTAGTAAACGTATGAAAATTAGAATAACGAGCACTCGAGGCTTATATTAAGACGTAAGGAGTTTTGAAAAACGTATAAATTAACGTTGATAATTTCGTAAAACGTATAAACCAACGTAAATAATTTTGGGAAACGTATAAATTAACGTTAATAATATCGGAAGACGTATAAGTTAACGTTAAAAATTTCGGAAAACGTATCAACTAACGTAAATAATTTCGGAAAACGTATAAACTAACGTTAATAAATTCGGAAAACGTATAAATTAAGGTTAAAAATTTCGGAAAACGTATAAACCAACGTAAATAATTTTGAAAAACGTATAAACTAACGTAAATAATTTCAGAAAACGTATAAATCAACGTAAATAATTTCGGAAAACGTATAAATTAAGGTTAAAAATTTCGGAAAACGTATAAACCAACGTAAATAATTTCGGAAAACGTATAAATCAACGTAAATAATTTCGGAAAACGTATCAACTAACGTTATAAATTTCGGAAAACTTATAAATCAACGTAAATAATTTTGAAAAACGTATAAACTAACGTAAATAATTTCAGAAAACGTATAAATCAACGTAAATAATTTCGGAAAACGTATAAATTAAGGTTAAAAATTTCGGAAAACGTATAAACCAACGTAAATAATTTCGGAAAACGTATAAATCAACGTAAATAATTTCGGAAAACGTATAAACTAACGTTAATAATTTTGGAAAAACGGTTAAAAAACCCATTAAACGTAAGCAATATTTCGAAACGTAAAAAAAATCATACCAAAACAAACTTAAAAACGTATAAAAAAATGCGCAATGGATTTTTTAATTTTAAGAATGAAAAAGAAAAAAAATAAAATAAAATTACGCAAACTCTGAAAAACGTTAAAAAAAAAAAAAAAACAACTTAAAAACGCATAAAAATTACATTATAGATTTAAGAAGGTAAAATAATCATTAAAATAAAAATAGCACAAATTCAAGACGTTGGACCCAAAAATAAACTTGAGACCTAAAAAAGAAAAGTGACCTAAATAAATCTCCCTATAATTACCGGAAAACCAAAACCTTTCGATTTAAAATGCATCAATTTCCGGTCCCAAAAACATATTACATTAAATATCGATTTTTTTTACGCAGATTAATAAACTCGTAAAAAAAATCAATAATTCACAAAAAGATTTAAATATTTTTATGTAAAAATTATTGTTAAGATTTTATTGTATGATTTACACGCCATTATCGATTTTTTTTACTTCCAATCGATCGATCGATCGATAATAAAAAAAGATTTTCGTGTGAAAATTTTTTCCACATTTACGTCATAATTATATAAATAAATAAATACATAAAAAAATGGCGCAAAATGCTAAATAGAAATTATTATGGATTAATCGAAATCGATTAAGATTTTTGGTTAAAAGGCTCTATAATTACTATTATGGCGCAATCACCTAGCGCTGGTCGGCCATGTTAGTGTTACGTCATAGGCTTAACGCGTCGTCACGCTATTGGCTGAGAGATGTTGAGGCGATCGATACGGTTGGTCCGTCCAACGCGCAATCATCTCGCATCGCATCTCTCTATGCGGCGGCTCGCGATAAGCCACAAAATCAAATGCATCTCAGGAAAAGGAAAAAAAAGAATAATGCGGAAAAACAAAAGAAAAAAAACGCAAAAAAAATTTGAAAAACGAGAGAAATTTATTTTTAGAAAAATGTGGACAAGCGAAAACAAAAAAAAAAATATTTAGAAAAAAGTGGAAAAAATAGAAAATGCGAATTTTTTTTTTTACAAAAATGCGAAAAAAATTAAAAAAAAAAACGCAAAATTATTTTTAGAAAAACGCGTAGAAAAAACGCGAAAAGAAAAAATAAATAAAATTAGGAAAATGCAGAAAAAATAAAAAAAAAAAAAAAAAACGAAAAATTATTTTTAGAAATTTGCGCAGAAAAAACGCAAAAAAAAAAAAAAAAAACAAATATTAGAAAAATGCAGAAAAAATTAAAAAAAAAGAAAACGCAAAATTATTTTTAAAAAAATGCGGAGAAAAAACGCAAAAAAAAAAAAAAAAACAAAAATTAGAAAAATGCAGAGAAAATTTTTTAAAAAAAACGCGAAATTTAATTATAGAAAAATGCGGAAAACATAAAATAAGGAAGCCTACTTCCGGCGCTATTTTTAATCCTTGAAATATTTAAATTTTATTCAGATGATAATAAAAATTGTAGTTTATGACGTTATTTAATCATGAAACATGCACTTCCGGTTTAATTTCTGGTGAATTTAGAATCTGATCCACGTTCCACACAGAAAGGGATTCAAAGCGAGAAAGGGTTTCCCCCTCATAGAAAGCCACGTAAATTCTGTTCAGGGTTTCTGTAGAAAAGATTCAAAGCGAAACTTAAGTTCTTTAGGTTCAAAATGAACCCTGATGGAGAGAGAGAGTAAGAGAGAGAGAGAGAAAGAGAGTGGGAATTGGTATCGATTGTTTTTGTGTGTTGGAGTGAGAGAGCTTTTTTTTTTGTTGACGTCACGAGATGTTTTTCTTTCGCTGTTGCGCCATGTAGGCCAATTGGATTGGGTCATTTTTCAAGAAGCCAGTGGGAGTTAGAAGTGGGTGAGTGGGTGTGGGGTGGAGGTTGAATCAAGGTCCTTTTAGGTCCCATGGAAACCGCACTCGCCCTTCGCGCCCCACACCCTATCCCCCTGCCTCCCTCCCTCCGTTAAAAACACTATCATTTGCTTCCCCGCCATTTTCTTTTTCTCCTCAACCGTTTTTCCCGCCATTATTATTATTATTTTTTCTCTTCCATTGGAAAAACTGTTTACGTTTTTCGTTGCTTAATGAGGTATTATTAGATACGGACTATTTTCCCCCCTACGCTAAACGCGCTCCCTTTCCCCTTCCCTTAACCCACTCCATCCCCGCTTTTTCTGTATGGCCGCCAGAAGGCGCTCTCCGCAATCAACTTTTTCAAAATTTATAAAAATAAAGTTTGATTTAGCTAGTTTTAAAAGCAGGTTTAGTCCAATTAGATTTCTATTGGATTAGACCTGATTTTTAAAGTGTGTGGAATGAGTGTAATGCAAAATGAAAAACACGTCTATTCCAATAGGAATCACATTGGACTAAACCTGCTTTTTCACTTTAAATTCTTTTTTTTCCCCCACTTTGAATCCTTTTCTATTCATTTTGAATCATTTCTAACGACGTTGTTTTCCCATCTGTTTATTTATTTATTTTAATCTCAAGCCCCGCCCCCTTTCTAACTCTCTCTCCATCGCTCTGTCTGTCTCTCTCTCTCAATTCACGTGCATTATCTGCGTTACTAATTGGAAGTCTCGTTAATTTGGTGAATTAAGCGCGAAGGTAAATCTGTTTACGTCTCCAGAGGGCGCTCATCTTTCCCCGCACTTCATTTTCCCCGTTCATCCCTCTCTCTAACCCTCCTCTATCCCTCTCCTCCCCTAGAGCCCTGCTAGCCCTAGGGAGCGTTTCAAACTAAACGAGAGACGATCGAGAGTGAAAGCGACCCCTTAAATCGCGTAGCGTTCGGCGTGGAAAGGCTTCACCGCAACGCAACTAAGCCTTATTAAAAAGGGGCAGCAATTACGAAAGCGCAATTCTACCTATAATAAAAAAAATATTCTATGAAAAAATTAGTTCTTTATTAATACACTTTAGAAAAGGATTTAAAATTTAAGTACTAATATTCCACGAGTGTCCAGTGTGAGTATAACGTTTTTAGACACATTTTTTTTAGAGCGAGTGTCCGCAGCTCGTATTGGATTAGTACGTGAGAAAAGGACACTCAGATTTTTTTTTTTGGTTTTTAGTTGGTTGTTGGAAGTTTAAGTCGTCAAATATCATACGACATAATTTGGGGCAATTACTCAAAATCTACGACCGGAAGTTCCTAAATTTCGGAAAGATTTCGGGGAAGTGTCTATTATCGACCTGCATTTTCAATGGGAGAAAGGGACACTCTTGCCTTAAAAAAAAGGTGTCAACTCAACTTTATGCACACCGTGTGACTTCCGGGGGACACTCGTATACAATCTGCGTAATATAATGAACCAAAATTTAAGTGCCCACAGCTTCTAATTACACCACTTTTAAAGAAAAAAAAAGTAGTAATGGAAGTGTCCATTATCCACGTGCATTTTCAATGGGAGAAATGGACATTCCTTTTAAAAAAATATGTCTACTAACTTTGAGCGCGCCGTGCGACTTCCTGCGGAGCGTATTTCGAGACTTTTAATTCCATTGTTTTGTCTGACAGCGCATTAATCTCGAGATGTTATTAATTATTTTTTTCTCCCTTACATTCATTTTGTGCATTAGCTTTTTGTTATGAGGTTTATTAGTAGCCAGAGTAGATCCCCCCTCTTCCTCTTTTTGTGCACTTCCGGTGGAAGTTTCCATCATTTCGGCACGTGTGCTGCTAGGTGGACGCAGGCCCCGCCCCCTTATCAAAGATTAACTTTGAGGAGGGAAATGAAAGGAGAGTGGGAGAGAGAGAAACATCGATGAAACAACAACAACAATGGCGAGCAGTGGGAAAATCCATTCTGTGTTTCGAGGGTCATTGGGAAAATAGAGCCACTGGCAATGGCTGCTGGGTCAAACTAATAAAATGTATCGGCTAAGTGATTAATATATTAGTATGATTGCGAGAGTGGGAGGGAGCGAGTGAAGGATAATGGGGGAGGTTAAGAATTGGTTTTCAAGGTCTTTTGACGTGGAAAAAGGAAAATTAATGATTTTGCGGACATAAAGTTCTTGACAATTTTGTATAAGATATGCTCAAAATCGTCAGAAACTTTTTCTTTCCTGAGCTCAAAATTTGTTACATTTTTGGTAAATTTTAGTTAATTAAATTCCGAATTACGGGATACGAAATATTTATAAAATTCTGATTCGCGCCCATTGTGACCCATCTTTTAGGCTCAAAACGAAAATGGATGAAAACGTGAAAATAAAGTTCTTGACACTTTTTTTTATTAAATTTGCTGAAAATCGTCAATAACTTTTATTTTCTCAAACACAAAATTTTGTTACGCTCAATTAGCTTTAATTAATTAAATTGTCAATACAGTTAAGTATTGGTTCCCATTGAGACCCATTTTTAGGGCATTTTTCAAGTTATGGCGCTCAAAATGAAAATTGATGATTTAACCGACGTAAAAGTTCTTGACAATTTCCTATTAAATTTGCTGAAAATGGTCAGGAACTTAAATTTTTTTCATCTCAAAATTTTGTTTACATTTCTTTTTTAATTATTAATTTTAATTAAATTTTAATTAAAATTATTAATTTTTTTTGGCTAATTAATTTTCTAATTACGTACAAACACATTTACGAAGAACTGGCGCAATAACAGGGATTTTTTAAAGCGTTTCTAGGTCTATTTTAACAGAAAAAAGTTCCTGACAATTTCCTATTAAATATCCTGAAAATCGTCAGGAACTTTTTTAATTTTTCAACCAGCAAAAAAAAAAAGTGCTCAATTTTTTTTTTTTTTATCTTAAAATCGAATAAACTTTAATCAATTAAATTAGTAATTACATTATTTTTCATGGTCAAACATTAAAAAAAAAAAAAAATTGGCAAAAAACTGAAAAAGTCCCTGACACTTTCCTATTAAAACAGCAGAAAATCGTCAGAAACTTTTTTTTCATTTTTCTCTATTAAAAAATATATAGCCTACCGTATATTGGTGGACCCAAATGCTAAAAAGAGCCTTAATTATATTTCCATAAATTATTCTAAATTAATGTTTTTTCTTGTTTAATATTTTCCAGGTAGAATCTGCTGACTCCTCCCCCTTTCAATGACGTCATCGGCGGTGAATGAGTCAGCGCCGCTTTGATCAACCGCTATGCCCGTGTTATCCAAGGAGCAGCAGCAGCAGCAGAGTTACGTCATGCTGAGCCACGAGGTGACTTCCGGTGGCGGTGGGCGCGTGGTGGACGCTTCCGGCGGGCGCACCCTGGTGGACGACAGCCTCACCAGCCTAAACTGGCTGCACAACCTGAACATAATGGGCGAGATGAGCGCCAGCGGGACGCCGCCCACGCCCCCCGCCTCTCCCGGCCCCGGCACCGGAAGCAGCGGCGAGCGGCAGAGCGGAAGTGCGCTGTACGTGGAGGGCTACACAACGCACGCCAGCAGCCGCGTGAGAGGGCGCTGCGGGGGCGGCGGCGGGGGCGGACAGAACGCGGGGGCGGCGACGGCGCTGCAGCCGGAGAATATCGATTACAAGTGCAACGGGGAGGTGAAGCCGCCCTACTCCTACGCCACCCTCATCTACATGGCCATGAAAGCCAACAAAAACAAGATGTCGCTCTCCGCCATCTACAAGTGGATCAGAGATAACTTCATGTACTACCGCCAGGCGGACACCGGTTGGCAAGTGAGTCTTTCCCCTTTCTCTCCCTCTCTCCTTCTCCTTTTATGCTGCCCCTGCTTATAATTATCGACTTTTTAAAAGCCAGCTTCACCGCATTACGCGGTTGAATTGCGGTGCAGCCACATTATGCGTTTTTCAGCCATTAGTAAGGGGCAGCAGTCAGCAATTCAAAAACAGGATTAGTTGACATCTGGAAAATCAATCTCATGTTATCTTTCAAAAGAATTACTAAATCCAGCACTAAATCGTCTGAAAAATAAGAATTATTACTAAACTAATTCACTAAACCAGTAGATAAATCCGTTAAAAACACTTAATTACTATCTATATTGCTCTGCTAAATCATTAATTAAGCCAACTAAACTATAAATTTAGTCAACTAATCCATTATTATTTAAATCAAGTCACTAATTAAGTTTACTAAATATTAGTTAAATATACTTAACCATTGATTAAGTTTACTTAGCTGCAAATTAAGTTTATTTAGCCATTAATCAAGTCCAATAAAGCATTAATTTAGTCCACTAAAGCATAATTTAGTCCACTAAAGCATAAATTTAGTCTACTAAAGCATAAATTTAGTCCACTAAAGCATTAATTAAGTCAACTAAAACATTAATTAAGTCAACTAAAGCATTAATTTAGTCCACTAAAGCATCAATTTAGTCCACTAAAGCATAAATTTAGTCCACTAAAGCATAAATTTAGTCTACTAAAGCATAAATTTAGTCCACTAAAGCATAAATTTAGTCTACTAAAGCATTAATTAAGTCAACTAAAACATTAATTAAGTCAACTAAAGCATTAATTTAGTCCACTAAAGCATTAAT
>JAQGAZ010003170.1:0-12953 GCA_034692225.1 Polydesmus complanatus
GGGAGGGGGAAGCGAAACCAATTTCTATTGTAAATTTGAATAAACTGCAGGGCAATTTCTAAAATAAATTAAATCAAGAGACACAAAAATTTCCCTAAAAATCATTAAAATGTCTTAAAAAAATTCGATAAAAATACAGTAATTCCAATAAACTAAACATCGTCTGAAAACTTGATATTAACAAACATTATTATTTGTTTTTTAGTAATTACAAAAAATACAGTACTAACAAAAACCAATAAAATGTAGAAAATTAAAATTATAGACAATATTAGATTAAATTAAATTTTCAAAATGAAATGGTTAAATCAAAATTGAATTTCATATATTTGGTAAGCCTACGGTATAAAATATTATATTACGAGTATTACAGTAATAACTAAAACAGTTTCTTTTCAAGTCAAAATGAAAAATTTATTTATGATTAGTTATAAAAAAAAGTTGTAAATTGTATAGCTGAGTTATTTAAGTATAAAAATTATAGCAAATACAGAAAATTTAAGCTTAGTTGAATTTTCTTTATTTACAACGATATTCAAAGAATTGAACCAACAATAAGACTCCAACATACAGTACCGGTATCATAAATTTGAATGAATAGAAAGATATGAGTTAACTTCAACCTCATCCGACAAAATTTAAGTTTACGAGCAATTTTCTTTTAGATTTAGTATCACAATTGAGCAAAAAAAAAATAAAAACCAGAAAACATTAAAATAAAAAAGTAAGTACATGTATGATATACATGTACTGTATGTGCATTATTAATATTTCTATTTTGAAAATACTGTTTTATCAATAAAATATATACCTCCTGCAGTTCTAACACGTTTACAATGTGGTTTAATAAAAGGTAAGCCAAATTTTAACTACCCCGGTACTAATTTTTAATAATACTCGTACGAGTACATTTCAAAATAAAAATATGCGCATACAGTAATTATTTCAATGACTTGCAAGTTTTTATTTTCTGCTAAAAAAAATGCAAACAATATAGCAAATTGTTACCAAGAAAACTGAATTTTATGTTAATGTATATTGTGATATAAATAATGAATAAAATTTAATATAATTAATCCTCAAGCATTTGGAGATATGTGAAATTAAATTTGATTTATTTTCCATTAAGCCACCATGTAATTTAAATATTTAAAAATCGTTTTAATACGCTAAATTTAGCATAAATCTAAAATCTTTATTTGTACCAAATAAAAAAAAACTAATATCATTTTTTCGTTTGTTATAGTTTGAAATTTCTTTTCAGACAATCTTTCATTCAGTACTTTTATTTTTTATATTTCCGTCTTAAAAAAACTTAATAATAATTTTTGCGTCTCGATTTTTATTGCTTCTATAAATCTTTAGAAATTACCTATAACATTTTATATACCCAAAGTCCTGGCTAGTATCGTAAATCAAAAATAATAATGAATTATAATAACAGCAGGGGCGAAGCATTCACGATCATTTAACCATTTTATTTAAGAATGTTTCATTTACAATAAATTAGCATCGATTTACAACCAAAAATAAAATTTTCTTTTTCAAATTTAATGATTTTTACAGCAAAAAAAAAAAAAGAAAAGAAATCTATTCGATTAAATCCTTACTTTTAGAAAAACTTCAAATAACCTTTTAAAAAAACCCACAAGAATAAATGCGTTTCTAGCGTTTCGATAGAAAAAAAAAATCGTGGATTTAAAATATTATAGAAAAATCAAATCCTATAAATTAAGACAGCAGCGCAATTCGGTGGTAGAGAATGAAATTGGGGTCCTAAAAAATCAAAAAAAAAAAAAAAGAAAGAGAAAATTAAGAGAGTTTCGATGACAAAAACAAGATGGCCGCTAGTGTCGTGGATGTTCCCCGCGTATAAATCACGCAACACCATTTACTTCATCTCTGCCAGCCGCATCTTCCAGTAGATTATTCAAAACTTTTCTACGCATCAGAGTGCGCAGATACGCTCTGCTGAGCGCAACAACCGCCCATACATTACGACCGCTCCCTCATTTAAGACTCATCTAAGCACTATTTCCACCGGCCAACACAATCGCAACACAAACCTAGGGCCTTACCAACACACACACACACACATAATTTTTTGGTATTCAAAAAACGTCTGACGGAAATAATAGGAGAGAAAGTTTGACGTCGACGTAAATGAAGTTAAGATTAGGTCTCCATCCCTTATAGATTCCCATCTTCAAACAGCGCCCTCTTTCCTTTTTGAAAATCCGTCGCCGGTGGAAACGCGGCTTAAAATATAACCAGCGTGTATTCGGTGGCGTAATGAGGAAAAAGATGGATGAATAGATAGACGAGTTAAAGGAAAAAGAAATAACATTGGGAGCGCAGATATGAAATGAATACTTATGAATGACATTATACAAGTTTAGTAGTAGAATAGAAACGCATCTCTCTCTCTCTATATCATTTTTTTGTCTCCTTCCTTGTCGTTCGCTTCTCTACATTTTTGCTGTTGCAAATTAACATTCGAGACACGATTGTGCCTGGCTGCCTTAACAAAACCATAGTTGAAATTAAATGCTCACTCACTCACTTCTAACACCTTCTAAGTTACGGTTTCAATTTTTATACTTGTATGTACTGACGCTGTTTTAGATTAGAGAGACGGGGAAAATAAAATAAGAATTCTAATTTCCGAAAAGTAATTTTCGATGACAATGTAATTTGTCTTAGAAAAACATTGTGTCATCCGTTTTACATATGAATACACAATGACCGCGAATACGTTCGTTCCAACTACACCTGTTCAATTATCCATTCTCACAATTATAGTAAATAACAAATTACGCACGCCCAATATCTAAAAACATAAATCTAAAATTGGGGGAGAGAAAATAAGAAACTTTTAAATACCTTGATATGTATCGTTTCATTTTGCATGATGCATCGCTACCATTACCATCAGGCTCCCCGCAATTTGCATCATCGTTAGGGGTCATCTTAATATACGGCCGAAAAATGACCGTTCTTTTTTTTTAAATCATTGACGAGTGATTCAAAATACACTCAAAGGTGGACTCCACGGCAAATAGCAAATTACACTGCAAAAAAAAAAAAACAATATTACATTTAGTTTTTAACATTAAATTTCGTTCTTCTACCGTATTATTTTCAAAGTTTCATATGTGGTTTTTTGTTTTTTTTCAGTAATAAAATAAAATAATAGAATATTTTTGTTTTTAAAAGATTTTAATTACTTTTCATAAACATAAAAATTGCCATTTTTAAAAAAGTTTTTGGTGTTTCACTTCCCCCACATTACAGCAATACAAATACAATACAGTAATGTATTTTATTTGATTAAACTACTATATATTAATTTCATGAGTAAAAAAAGAAGTTTATTGTTAAAAAATAGTAATGCTATAACAAATCTTTAGCATTTGTAAGTTTCCTATGAGAAACTGCTGGCTGTACACTTTGATGTACATTTTTTGGAAACGTATCTCTGATGCAAAGCGAGGCTGTCTCAGTGACATGTACATGTAAGCTAAATATTGTTGAAGGTGCAAAAAATCAAACTCCCAAATCTTGAAGCGGACCATCAGGCTAGATGCTTAAGCGGGTCCCGAAGCAAGGTGTTAAAATGACAAATGACTTGCGAGGAGTGAAATTGTTTTAGAAAACTTGACAAAATCATTTATTTTTTGCATTAATTAAAAAACTTAGAAATTTATCTCAATGGAAAATTTGAGAAATATTTTCATAAACTTTTTTTACGAAAATGGACAATACGGTATGAATTTATTTTTGGAAAGAAAATTTTTACACAAGTTCTAAATTTTGGCAGCTCCAAGCGCAGTTTAACTCTCGCCGTAATAGAATAGGACTAAGCAGCCCATATAGTCCCTGATCAAGAGGGTAGCAAAATTTAAAAAAATGTGCTAAAAAATTTATTATTTAGACAAAAAATAAAGTCAATTTGTCCGTTTTGGTGCTTAAAGTGAAAATTTAATCAATCATTATGTCATTGATCATGGTTAATTTTTTTTAAAAAATCCACATTAAATGTGTATCTTATTGTATAAGATGAAATCAACGGTAAAAAAAAGTCTATTTGACCTCATTTTCTAAAACAAAACTTTAAAAAGTCTTTAAAAAAATACGTAATTGAGGTAGCAAGTTATAATTAATCGAAAATCGTTGCGTCTTTAGAAAGGTATATGCAAGCTGTACACGGTATCTGAATCGCCGCTCATCTTCTCATCGATCGTGCGCCATTGTTTACCCAGCCAAGTTCGACTGGAGTGAATTTGTTTTCCCCCTTCAGCTGATTGTTTTAAGATTTGAGGTCTTAATTAAGAGATTCGTTTATGCATGCAACTTGGTTTAGGAAAATTCCCTGACCGAACTCGACTTCATTACTCAATGTTTACATATTTACACAAGTTAATGATAAAGCAGTACGCTATACACTTCTCAATCTCACTTTCTCTCCAACGTCTCACATAACTTTCATGTACCGTTCCTCGTCAACCTCTTCACTGCAAACATAATAATATACCGGTATGTATATTTAAGTCATTTAACGTGCGGAAATAAATGAGGGTAAAACTCAAAGCAGAATGTCGAAAAATTGATATGGCAAACAAAACGCTTTCCTTCTTATCGAATCTTAACAACGACAAAGACGCGCAAAACTTAAAAACTTTTGGAGAAAGCATTAACCACAATGATGGATAAATAAACATGTACGGTAAATAAGATTTTTAAACCAGTGACAGCATTCAAAAGTTGAATGAAAATGCACTTTTGAAGTATTGCTCAAAAAAAAAAAAAAAATAGTTATTAAAACCATAGATTTTAAGTTGAATTTTGTCATTTGCTTTTTTAGTACCTACATTAGAATAAATACTTAGAACAATTGAAGTACTGTACTTTTATAAGACTCGCTTTAACGAAAATTTTGGAAAATATAAAATCTGTTCAATAAAACTTTTAAACGCAGGTCTAATTCGTCAAAAAAATAAAATTCTTTAATACGTTCATGGAATATGAATCAAAAGAATACATAATTTAAAAAATACCCATTGAATCATTCAAAATGTATTAATGAAAATTCAAAATTATATTTTTAGCCTATTTTAGTTGTTTTTACCCTCATAAAAAGCAAAATGTTTTAACTGTACAGTGCATCTACCGTATAATAATTATACATGTACGCCGTACGGTATACTCGTACATGTATATTTTGCAAAAGATCAATTAAAAATGTAAATATAACTCGCAAATAGAGAATTTAATAATAATCATGAAATGGTAACGTTATTTTCAGCGAAAATTGCATAAGGTATAAAAAAAATCCCCTGTGAATTAAATAAGAAATAACAATACGGCAACGGTATAACTGTAAAAAACCCCATTAAAAATGGTAATTGTAAAGAAAATGGAGGTGAAATTAGTAATTGCGTGTAGGCATTACAAAAGCTCAAGGAAAAACCTCAATTACAAACACATAGTTTAGGTTCAAAATAATTGTCTTCACCACTTTTATGAATATTTTTAACACTTAACCTAATTTCCCCGCTTTACAAACGTGGTTTTCTCCCTCCCCCCTGCCCAATAAAACAGGCTGAGAAAACTGATTAAAGAAGAGTGTGAAATGACGTCACACTTTTAAGTAGTAAGTAGTAAATGCTTTTATAGCCTTTCGAGCTCAAAACCTGGTTTGTAAATTGTAACCCTAAGCGAAAATTACCAAGACTAAAATTCGATCATAAAAACGAAATGACCGGGTGAAACAGGTTGAAGAAACGGACACTTGAGTGAAACAACGTTCCCAACTTCTCTCGCTTACCGTACATACGTGCTACTACAGTAGTTTTGTGCCCGACCGCGTGAAGATAAAGCGAAAAACAATGACGCTGCTAAAAAATGTAAAAACATGGAACAGTAGCGCCTCTATCTGTGATCGATGAGCTATCGATCTGATAATGGAAGTCGAAACAAAGGGAGATTGGTAGTGGAAAGTGAAAAAAAAGTGTGATCGATAAACCTCTTTTAAAATCGATAATCGACCCAACACACTTTTATTTATTTATTTATTTTTTTCTTTTGCTCGACATTTTTTAGTTGGAGAGTCTAGAAACTAAAATAGATACACGTCAGTAGAATTTAGCTAGTAAGTGGAAGTTGGCAGAAAAAGAAGAAAATAATAAAAAAACGAACAGAAAGAAATGTCAACAAAGAAAAATTGTTTAGAAAATGTCTAACTAAAAAACGAGAAAGCTGTAAAAATAAATAAATAAATAATAAAAAAAAAATGTTAAAAAAGTGTTTTCATAAATTGAAGAAAATGACAAAGTGTCGACGTTAATCTTCAAAATCATTCACTTCATTTGTCGGTTGACGTAGACCTTTAAAACGACGCATACACCAACGCCATCTAGAGTTCGCATCACGACAACAAAGTGAAACTATGCAAAAAATAAAATAAAAAATTACGAATGGGGAAGGAAAAAAAAAATATATGAAATAATACATGACAAAAATTTTGCATACTTTGCTTTTTGATATGAAAAATTTGACGAAATCCATTATTTGAAATAGGTATACCCATCTCGCATCGTTTTTATGCCGAAAATAAATTAAAAACATATAGTCGACTTCATTTTTTTCCTTCTATTTTTTGTTCCCCTTCCCTCCCTCAATTTTTTTAGATTATTTATTGACTATAATATATATCAGTAAACGTGCGACTCGTGCGAGCGCTTTATCAAATAAGTAAATGTAATGTAGGATTACTTTTGTCGTTGTTGTTGGAAGAAAAGTAGTGACTAAAAAAAAGTTCTTTCAATCTGGTAATAAAGCTAATAGTTAAGCGAGTTATTTTCCTAAACTACAGTATTATCACTTAGTTCTTTCCGATAAACTGTTTATCGTCTCGAGTGCACATTTTAATCAAGTAAGTGGATGCTTGTTTCGACGAAACACCGTACCGCCCATTTGGTTTCCTACAGGAGATGCCCACGCTCACCTCACATCTTTATCTACCCACCTAACAATTTTCAACTTACATCTTATAAATAAATAAATTTAAAAAAAATGTGATAGTAAACTTTGTTTTCGTAAAAATTAATAATTTTGACAAGTTTTTGAGTTTATATATTCTCATTAAGAAATTATAAATTAATTGCCCTAACTAAAATAAAGAAAAAATTAAGTAAAACAATATGTCCATAAATATTACTCCGTATTAATGTTAGTTATAATTTGATGCTTTCAAAATTTAAAATTTTGAAACATTACATTAGATTTGTGCAGGAGAGAAATGTGGGCTTTTAATTTATACAAAAATTTAAATTAAATTGTTTAACAAAAAAAAAAAAAAAAGAAAGCTTAGTTATCGTCAAAAATAGTGCATAACATTACCTGCACACTTTGTATGTCTACTTCTATTCTGGAAAATCTTCGGTTCATGTACTGGTATAGTGAATTGTTATGGTTCAAAGAACAAATTTTTTCGTTATTCTATGCTGGAAATTCGTTTAAATTGCATATATACTGTATGTGAGATTTAATAAACAATAGAGAAAGTTTCTATTATAATTTTGATTCAAATTTTCCTCGGAAATGAAACACATCTTGTGAATTAACTCAAGAAATAACAAACAAGGAAGAAACAATTCTTATTGTACCTGCATTTTATGATAATGTGCTTTCATCTCCCACAGAAACTTTTGACTCCTCTAAAAAGTTTGAATTTTGTTTTCTTCTAGTTAATATTTTTCATTTTAAATGTACAGTATGCGATACTGTGACATAAATTGCTTGTTTTAATTTTGTTCAAGGTTCAGTTGTTCTATGTAGCCTACTCGTATAAACGTAAATACCACTGTAATTTTTTTTTTTTTTAATGAAATTTAATTTAATTTATGGAATTTTTAATGAGATTTCCTTAAGCTTACCGAACTACCTCTGACAAATTATCCAAATAGGAGATGCTCTAATGTATCAATACCGTATTATCCCAAATACATGTATAAGGCTGTATCGAATATAACGCGAATTGTTAGTTTGGAGCAGGAATGAGAATAAAAAATCAAATCTTTTACTGCATAAAACCGGAATGTGCTTTTAAAAACCTTATTTTGAGTAAAATCCATCGCGTTATATTTGGGCTAATACGATATTTATAATTAAGAAACCTAAGCATTTAATGGCAGTAATTTTACTAACTTCTCTGTAAAAGTAATCAAAGTAAAAAAAAAAATTATTTCGAATAATTGCTATTTAATATTTTAAAAAGCATTTTAAAATTAAATCTTTCAATCAATAAAGATTAATTATGATAAAAAAAAGTTAATTATAATTTTAAAATTTAAAATCAAAATTTTAATTACCGGCAAATTAATAATTATGATCTTACTTTGAGGGAAAAAAACGAAGAGAGCGTTTATTTAAATACACTTTAGCTCATAATTTTAAAATTTAAAATCAAAATTTTAATTACCGGCAAATTAATAATTATGATCTTACTTTGAAGGAAAAAAACGAAGAGAGCGTTTATTTAAATGCGCTTTAGCTCATAATTTATCGATTTCAACCAGGATGTTGTAAATATTTTCCTCGCGTATCCCATTAAACTCCATAAATAAAATAATTGTCTCGGATTTGCGATCAAACGACTTAATAAACAATTCTTATTCCGCGAGCTCGTTTCACTGAAAATGAGCGAATAGTTCGCCTATTTTATTTGCGCGTTAAATATTTTACCGTTTTCGTATCTACACTATTCCGAAATAAACTTTCAACAAAATCCCTCGTTATAAAAGTTACTTAATAAAAATACTCCCCAAAATAAAATATATACCGTAAGGTATATAAAAAAAAACTAGGCGCATATCTTAAAATTAATTGAAATTCTCTTAAAATGTAGTCGACTGTTAAATAAGCAATACCTGTTGCTAAGCAGCTGCGCGAGTGGGATCTACATTTAACGCGGGAGTCATTTCGTGAAAATATTTCACGCAACCATAAGAAGAAAAAAAAAAGTGTAAAATAAGGCGGTGGAAGCAACAATAACAACAAATGAATAGTGCGAACGGAGATAAATTTGTTTAGCGAGGGTGTTTGCAAATTTAATCCGATGATGGATCCGCCGATAATTCCGCAGCGAATAAAAGCCTAGCCGACTTTTCCATAGATAAATTTCAATCTCGGATTTCTCCACTTATTTCGTGTTAAAAAGAGTGAAGAAAAAGGCGGAGAGAGAGAGAAAGAAAAAAAAAATTAACTGGAAGAAATTGAGACAAAGTAGATTAATTTTTCTTCATTTCGTTCACCTAACCCAGGCCGAGAAAGTATCAGTATGGGTAGGTGGATGGGTGGCTTTTGTTTATCATTTTCTTCCAGCGTCACCGCTTTCACACTACAAATAATCGCGTATTGTTTTAAGCGGACGCCGCATGAATATCGCATTCTTCGGGTTCATAATAGAGCGAAAGGAAAAGCGCGGGGGGAAAAGATGGAGAAGGAGGATGAAGCTTGGGAGAAAAAGGGGTGGAGTAAACAGATAAGAAGATGTAAACGGGGTAGAATATAATAACCCACTCGGCATGACTAATCGATTTTCACTTAACCGAGAAGAGATAAACGAAATAATTACTCGAGTGAATCGCTGTACGTCTCTCGCGTGTTACGAGTGGACGAGAGAGAGAGAGCGGGCGCCATTTTCGACTTCACAAACTCGCGAGATTTTATTATATATTTATTTTTTTTTTTCATCCTATGGTTAAGGAGAGAACTCGCGATTAAGATGACTGAGATACGGACGATTTAACGAGGAGACAAAACGTTAAGGACCCTTTTGTCACATCCACTGAGCGCATTACGACTAATTTGCAAACACATCCACTTGAAAACATTTTGAAGATTGGAGGATCAGATAAAACATTCGGCGAAAAGTGTTCCCCCCCCCCTACCTTTTTCTTTATCAAAGAGAACCCTTCGAGCCCTATAGCCTTTTACGTCGAGACTCAAACCGTCGCTTCATCAAAAATTTCGACCACTTCCGTTATACCTCGTTGCGTCACATTACTTGTCCGCCTAACACTTTTCTGTACATTCCACTTCATTATAGAAGTAGTCTTTGACGCTCTTTCAAATTAAAAGCGAATGTTTGTTTTGGACAAAATGGGCTAATTAATAATCTATATCCCTATATTAATTGATTTATCTTTTTTCGAAATCATACTCATTTAGGCTACTTTTATATGTTGAGTGTGTTCTGTTATCTGTCTTATTTAATCCGTTACGGCTTCAGTCCTGAGATTGTACATATAATATTCTATTTTAAAACTAACACTATGAAAATTCAAATCCAAAACTCACACCATTTTAAAATCTCCGAAATTCAAAATCTAAAATTTTGGTTATTTTGTCCAATAATGTCACAGTCAGCATTTTAATGTATTAAAATAATAATTTTTATTGCTTTTCCAGAATCATCCTCGATAAAAACTTGGTTATCTCTCTCTTTTCCTCTTACCTTACAAGAATAAGTTTATTATTATTAACTTGCCATCAAATAATAAAATACGTGTAGTAGCCTAATTTCACCGACAAATAATAAACAATACGCGACTGTCTATTTTGAAAGAAATCGGATTTTGGAGATTTAACATTCCGAGCAAAAGCAATAAGATGCCACACGTAGATTAAAGCAGCTATAAAACAGAAACCTCTTCATTCAAGAGTTAATATTATCTAAGACAATACCAGCATCATTTAAGAAACCGACAACATTGTTGACTGCAAACCACACGTTCAAATAACAATCTTTTAACTGCGCAGGAATTTCAGGACTTAGGAGATTGAATAACACTATACAACAAGACTAATGCATCATAAAAAATAAATAAATACCAAACATTCATTGCTTGCAAACACCATTTAAACTATCGTATGTTATTTTACGTGATACTGTATCGGTAGTTAGAAGAAAAAAAAGATTATTTTTATTATTAAATATTTAAAACAAAAATAAAAACGTGCTGGATATGTCCCATTATATGCTATCGATAGTTTCCAATAGTGACTATTTATAACCTGATTTTCACACATTTTTAACACCTTAATATTATTGATTTAACGAATAATACTAATTTTTGAAAACAAATTTTTTTCAAAAATTCAAAAAAAAAAAAAAAAAAAGCATTTTCGGATTTTGTTAAATTACACATTAATCGTTTAGGCCTAATTAGTGTCATCCGTATCATGATTTAGATTTGATTTTTATTCCTGTTTACACCAGCGCAGTAAATGTAATCATTTCAGCATCGAACATGCTTGTATTAAATTTATCAAACTAATATAAATTAAAATAAATTCTAATAAAATACAGTGATCACACAGTGATGAGAGATATTCTCGAGCACTTTTAAGTTTTTTTCAAGAGCTTTAATGCTTTTATTTATATATAAAAAAATTAATGCAAATATAAACCATTTTGTATAAATTACTCTTCCCTCTAACTTCTATGATTTTTAATGCTTTCTTTAAAACTGAATTAAAAATTGATTTAAATTCAAAAGGAAACTACTGATCAAATTTATTTTTTGTAAACATTTGTCTTTTCTAAAAAGCTCTTCATGTCGTCTTTTAAATGACAAAGTAATTGATTATTGCATTTTGTCTCATCTTACTGTAAATACAACTTCAAAAATAATAATAATAGTAAAAATCCAAAGTTTCTTTCTTTATACAAACAAAGCGTTATTCAATATTTATTTAAAAATACGTTTGAGACCAATGAATAAAAATCTATATAAAAATCCAAAAAACGAAAGATGGAGAAGGGAAAACCCACAATTGACATAACCTCAGCTATAGTGATGTCAAATTTAATCATTGTAAAGTTTAATGCGATGGGAAAGGTGAAGTGGGTGGACGAGGAAAGAGTGGGTGAGCGCTCTTCTCCACTACATCTCAAGCGTTTCCCCATTCAACATTCGGCAAACACACAAATATTGAAATGAGAATGTTTGCAGAGAGTGATGACCGTAGGCGACGCCAGCGCCGCCTACACCTAGGATGAGTAAAAGGATCACCCCCTTCAGCTAAATCCGAAATATATTCCGCGATTCTTCAATTTATTGTGTTTGTCTGGTTAAAAAAAAAATTTTTGTTGAAAAGGAAGAGGGTGATGAGGGAACGGAAATATCTATAGCGAAACTTTTTTTCTCGCCCTTATCAGCACGCGCACCCCTGCACAAATGGTCTCTCAACACAATTTAACAATACGACACCGCATTTTTCTTTCAAACAGACAAAGCAAAGCATCTTCAACCAAATTTTTTTAATATCGAAAAGCTATCTCGGATATAAAATTGACCTAAAAAGTCATAGAGGAGGTTTCGAGGGCAATCCGATAGATTTCACACAGCTCATTCAAGCAGTATCGATATTTTGGTGAATAGAATACTTTATAATAAGAACCGTCACTGGACCAAGACCAGTAAATATTTTACTGAAATTCCCCTCCCACTTAAATTTTATCCAAACTTGAAAAAGCATTGAGTAACTTTTTTTTTTTTTTTAGTAAAAAATCATTTATGAGTAAATAATAATAGTCTACGTATTTAATTATTGGCTTTTGCAATAAATAACTTTCAAGAAAAAATTCAAATATGTATTTTGCCTAATTTTAGCCGGAGTTATCCATGTAATTACATGTACATGTTATACAAGGTTTTAACCAGGTACCGGTACAAAGAAACTTATTCTTTAGGATATAGCAAAATTATCAATGCAAAAAACTTCGGGGCTTGTGTAGATTATCACAGCCACGCATTTTTCGTTGACCTCGCACAGAGCGGTGACTAGGTATTGTACGGTGGCCCAGAAGAGATGTTATTGATTTATGGTTAGGTTAGGGCGATATTGGCTATAACATAGGTTAAGATTACGTTATTGATTTATGG